>JAOSYY010000012.1:3227049-3238039 GCA_025727935.1 Hebomoia glaucippe | reverse complement strand
TTTTTCATCTCCGTAAATGTTAAGGGTGGTCCACCCCTAAACTTTGTTTTATTATTTGTTAGTCAACACTTTTTGTTTTTATTTTTTATACTTCAACACATAAAAATACATAACCCCAACTTTCACCCCCAAATTATAAATATTTATGCTGCAAAACGACGTTTGCTGGGTCAGCTAGTAATAAATAAAAGAATAAAAATTTGTGGCCAACGTTTATTTCGCTAATCCATTATATTTGATAAATTAACGGCGGAGGTAGTATGAGTAGGGTGAGGCGTAAGTATACGCCGAGTAAGCGGAGATCGGGGCGGTGTAAGCAGAGTACCCAGTGTAAGCAACGGGGGCCGTGTAGGCTGCAGCTAGAGGCGCAGTGTAGGCCGCTGCTACAGGGGCGGTGTACGCAACAGGGAAGACTCCAGGCTTAGCGGCGGCGACGGCCAGGATGCATGCGAACATGAACTGTAAAAAAATTACATTTATTACAATTAAAAGAACAGTAGATTTTGTACCATGAAATATTATCACGTAAATTATATTTAGTATAATAATTTTCAATAATAACTCTTTGCATTTAACTAATTTATAAAATTTGAATCTTACATTTTGGTATCTAACAACTGTGTTTAAATTAGATAAACTTACCAGCTTGAACATTTTGTTTGATTAGGTAGGTTTGTTTGAGGATGTAAATAGTTCAACAAACGTTGAGCGAGTGATACTACAATTGACTAGCTTCAAACTTTTTATACTTTACCAGTATGAAGAAACGGCCTTGTATACATGTTTGGAATATGAAGAGGGTTGGCTTGTACATAACAAGTTATATCATTTATGCTCTACAGCCCTTCACTGTTAAATCCATCATTTGATGCCCTAATTACACGCAATGAGAAATCCATAAATACATTTTAAGCTGTCGTTAATTTTATTAAATAAAAAACACAATTTTGCTGTATACGCTGTATTATTTAGATATTCATGGCACAATTATTATACAAAATAATCATTAAAAAACATTTAAAAATGGTTTGGGAATAATACAAAAGTTGCTTTATTAAATAAATCATAATAATATCTGTTATTAAGGTATCTCTGTGGATTTTATAATTCAATTATCATTCGATTCTTATAACATTAATGTACTCTGATTTTAAATGATCACGCTAAAAATAAAGGCCAAAGAAACATGTTTGTTAAGAGTTTGCAAGAATGTGGGTATGTTATAAAAGTTATGTAAAGTAGAGATTGTTTGACGGTTTAGCATTTAATGCGTGGACTCGTATTTTCCTTACAAGGATATAGGAATAAATAATTTTCTAGTTATGACAAGAAGGAAGGCTAATTTCAATAGTGTTAGAAGAATTTGTAATATGTAATTAGCTTTTCCTAGGCGCAATTATTATACTAATTTTAATGTGATATAGTAATAGTATAAAAAAAATAACTAGAGTTAAAAAAATAACTGCAATATTCATTAATCATTATTTTTGCTAATGATCTAGGCCAGTTCGTTGCTATATCGAATAATAATTAAAATTATCAATGTATAATTTTAAATGTCTTCACAACCACATTACACATTACAACACTTAACTAACATTGGGCTATATATATATATATATATATATATTGTATTCTGGTAATGGAGTGTTATATTAAATTACCAGAAAATTTTATAAGTAATATACTTGATTTTTGTCCCAATTCTGTTCTGCAACGTGAATCTTGATAATAACACAGCATTGTGCACACTTGAAATGGTTCTACTTATTACAAAATGATGTAGTTCGAAATTTTTGGACTCATATTAATCCTTGACCTTATAATTTTACTGGTCACTCTATACCAAGGTTCTACGTGACAAAAATTTGTAATGGTCACATACAGGATATTCGACTAGTTATCCGGGTGAGAAGCTAATTTCCTGCGAAATTGTTCCTATATAAAAACATAGGATGGTTATCGATCACATACATTAGACCCAGTACGGTATCAATCCACATACCACAATTAATCAAAGAAATTTCAATATGTTCAAACAAGTAAGTTCAAATAATTATGTCTGGTTTAAACGAGTTCCTCGTATTAATCTTTGAATAATAAACTTTATTTTCTATATATTATAAACAATGTACGTTTTATTATACTAAAATATTTAAGACCTATCCAGAGCTTTGATAAAAAAATATGTCTTGCCATAAAATTTACATATGTATAATAAAAAAAAAACTTAAGAGTCTGTAATACTGCAATGTAACTCTTTTGGTAAAACATAATGATAATAGAATGTAAAGTTTATACCTGTTGCGGTTTGAATATGCTGCGTCTATGTAAAAATAATCACAAAGATTGTATAATTCTAGATCGTGTTTGCTGCTCTGCTGGCTTTCGCTGCAGCTAAGCCTCTTGTAGTAGAATATTCGGTAGATCCGATCACCTACAGCGCCCCTGTGACCGTCGATTATGCTCCAACATATTATTCGTACCCGAGCTACGCCACTTCATATGACTACACCTACTCCTACCCTTACAGTTATTATGTTCGCTGATTTTTACCTTCTTGAATTGTGAAAATATATCATATTTATTTATTCAGTACTGTATATTATTACCAGCCCCTTAGATATTAATATTAATATTTTATATTGTTATACATGAAGAAATTGAGTTTATATACAAAAAATATATGATTGTCTTATATTTACGCGAGTGTTACACATTGAAATAAAGTACACTATATAAATAAGAACACTAAAATGTACAAATATGTTTAATTAAAAGGTAGCTTAAAAATACTTTGTCTAAACACAGATTTATTACATAGCATTTGAACGTTGAATTTATTTTCTCGTGCTATTCACTCATGTTTAACTTTAATAAAAGATCTTAGAAGTTACTAGTTCCAAATCAAAAATGAAAATAGTGGAAATAAAAAAAAAACAAGCCTTTTACAATTTATTAAGATTTAAGGTTTTCTTAACAGATTCATCCCCTTCTTGCCATTGAACCTGCTATACGAGGCGCTGTCCTTATCAAAACGACTGGTCGCCGAACACGTACGCGACGCGTCGCCATAACCGTTGAACTAATTAGACATAACATGAAGAATAGGCAAATCTGAAATACGTAAATAAAACAAGATATTTTTTTTTGATAAGATTACGATCTTATTAATTATTTATTATTAAGTGTGATTAATTTGGCTCTGGCTTCACGATACTGTCATATAGTTATAAAATATAAAATAATAATGAAAAAATAGCTAATAAATGACTTAATTTAATTGAATTAATTTGTCGTCCCTATATAATGAGATAACAATAAATGTATATGCTTTCAATTTACCCATGTAATAAGATATTTAATTCTAAAAGAATTAGATATATCATCTTTCTGAGCCGTTTACACACGCATTTAGATCTATATACACAAATATATGTTCAATTAAACTGTTTGTTTGATAAATAACACTACTTACCGATTTCAGTAACATGACGCCTGTCGCTCCAATATCGCATTGTTTGTATTCAATATAAAGGCACTATTTATACCTCCTAACACTCATTTTCAAATTAAGTCGCTTAATTTAATGCTGACAATTATATGATGGAGTGTAAATAATTATATCTGATCATCCGTGAACTTTAGAAAATGTAACATACAATATTATTCTTCGCACTCAATGTTGTCATTTGCTATGTGATGTGCTGACAGCACTTGTGTTGTATATTTTTAATAAATTCGTTGTTGAGGATGGTAAGTTTTTTTAAAGTAAAGCTTTACACTAATTCGAAACGTTTTAATTAATATTCTTCGAGCTTACTTCTATAGTTAGTAATTACTAACGTATCTTTAATTTTTGAAACCCAACACAGACTAAAAAGAAGAAAACATATCTCAAAAATAAATTTGTAATTGTTACATAATAAATTCTGATGATTTGACCAAAAATTAAGAACTCTGCAATGTTCAGATATAGTATAATAACGATTTCTTAGTGGATATTTTGAGTAGTCTGTCCAATTTGTAGGCTATAATCTGAACTATAATTTGACATTTCTAATTAATAATATATGCATAAAAAAGGCACATTTTTAAGACAAAGAATTTATGTAATGTGTACGTATACATAGGTAGGGTCAAATAAAACGATATAATAGTAATTAATTAAAACTTCTCGTACGGAGACTTTGTTTGTATTCCACGCATGTTTCCCAAGGTCGTATCAACACTGCGGCGTGGTATAAAATGATTCGTTCCGAATCAAGAATTATCATTCATACGACAACTGTTGTTGTACTTCCATTTACTAGAAACCTACAAAACTACCCTTCAAAATGTTCAAACTTGTAAGTAAATACTAAATTAGCTTAAGTACGGTAAACAAGGATTTAACAATGCCCAAATCTTAACAACGTTGTTTGAGAGGTTGTTTAGTTGAATAGCTAAAACAAGCTCTTTTATATAAGTATCCAACTTGGGTGTTGAACTTTCATGAACTTTCTTTAATACTGACATGTAAAGAATAAAAAAATGACGAATACGGTGCAAAATTATACAAGATTTTGAAATTGTTTGTGTGTTGTTTTTATTATATTTAAAAATGGTTTTAAGTTATCTCTAATTTTTTTACAGTTCATGTTCGCCTGCTTCCTGGCCGTCGCTGCCGCCAAGCCTGGAGTATTCCCAGTAGCTTATACCGCCCCCGTAGCAGCGGCCTACACTGCGCCCGTAGCAGCTGCCTACACTGCTCCCGTGGCCTACACAGCGTACTCCGCTTACTCCGCTCCAATCTCTGCCTACTCCGCTTATACTTACGCTTCGCCTTACTCTTACTACCTCCGTCGTTGATTGACCAAACTGTGATAAAAACCGAAAAATAAATGTATAATCCAAAATTGTAAGTTATTTTTATTAGCAAATAACGTAGCAACCTTATTCCACTATCACCGATCAAACACGATCATCAATTTAGTAAATGGTATAGAATTTAATACTGGAATGCTGACTATTGTAGCATAAGGGTGTTTATTTTGAAGCTTTTGTTTGATATATACATATAACATATATTTTATTTTTTTCATGTCCATCTACATAACCTGTTCAAAAATAGTCTTATGACACTAGTGTAAACAAAGAAAAAGTTGTTAATATTGATTTCAATTAATAATTTCTATGGTAAATTATAAAAGTTTCTAAAACATTGAAGGAGATTATATAAGAGATAGTTACATACCCACTTTGTTAGCTTAAACATTGTACATAAGCTAAAGTTAAACAAAGAGAGGTTACTCAATCTCGGAACCGTAACTTAAAGTAACTCTGTTGGGGATCTTATTTGATTATGAATTTGTTTAAATTTCAATAACCGACCTCTTACACACATTGGCCTGTTTCATGTTTATTACATTAATTCCATTCGATAGAACAGCGTTGTAAGAGGTTCAATGTTTTAAATAGATTGCAATAGTGAATGTTGTAATATTATTTTCTAATTAAGTAAAGCTAGATTTTTATAACAAAAACATGAAAACAAAAACTGCACTAACATGATGGAGCGAAATAATGCTAATAAAAATATATTTTTTTTTAGTCAGGATCGAATTTTATTCCGATTGTGCCTTTTCATCTTAACCAAATGACAACTTATCATCAGATGGGATCGTGGTCAAACTGCCGACTATTAAGTATAAAAAAGAGTAATATATTTTATCGATTACTATAGTATAAGGAATGACATTTCCTAAAGTCATAGACGATTTATGCTCATAGCGTAATAGTTTATCACTCAAGAGAGTGATAAACTATCGCTTAAGAATAGTTTAAATAAATACATTAAAAATGATATAAACAATTTGTAAAATCAGCCCAAAAAGGTTTTTTACTTTTACCATAATAATATAATAAACATAATAAAATAAGTGTTTGAAAATAGAACATCTAAGTAATATCCATAATTGAAGTTATATTGTTATTCAGATACTCAATTTCCAGATACAAAGAATATTTCTGAGTGGTTTTCGATAAATATATGACAATAAATAATATTTCGGAATGTTATTTTTACATACGAAAATTGTAATGTTTCATCAACACGGATGCTGGATATAGCTCACCTGAAGAATTTTGAATTTTTGTAACATTACAGAATTAAGAATAGTCTCAAATATTCGATTTTAAAATTTGACTTTAGTTGTTTCGTGATTGTACTTGTACTTTTAAGATATAATACTTATAATAATTTGCTAGTAAAAGTAACGAACACTAATCTTTTATTTTAAACGAACCTTTCTATTAAAACAAATTTGCGCACCATGCAAAACTTAAACTTCAATAAATCTACACGAATATTTTAAAAAGGAAAGATTTGATTTTTTTTTGTTTGTTTGTTAGCATTGAATAGGTTCCGAAAATACTTGACCGATTTGAAAAATTATTTCACTGTTGGAAAGCTACAGTATCTCCGGTAAATATAAACTATATTAAATTTTCCAAAAATTGTGGATACATACTAAAAGTCCAATAATGTAAGTCAAGGTGTAAAAATCGAAATGAACGCGAGCGAAGCCGCTGGCACTACCAGTTGTAAATTAAACAATTGATTTTTAATATCTTATACAGGCAAAGAAATCAAGTGAACTTAGGAATTAAATAATTCCTCATTTATTTGAAATTAAAAACTAATGTATAGACCTTTGTTGATCATTATCAACATTGTACGAATACATCACAATTGTTCCTGTCATTGAAAAGCTCAACTACTTATAGAGTAAACCACGAATGTCAGTGGTAATCATGAATTATATTTTTAGTATTTTTATGTAAAACCGGTAAAAAAACATTTAGTAACCGTAAGCTTGATCATTGCCAAAAAGGAGATTTTATCGAATAACAAATACTTAATCTGTGAAACTCAAAGGGAATAAAGTTTATGCTTAAAATTTCAAGTAATATTGGAAAGTAGTGCCATGATTTATCCTCTGAAGATGGTGAAATCAACACCGTTTGATTCAAAGCACGCATCGTCAATGTCAGAGACGTCGCCGTGTTGGGTTTGTGTTGCAATACTTTTCAACGCTGACTATAAAATGTCCACTAAGACACACAATTGGTATCATTCCTCTATTTGCCATTCCAACGCAAACTAAACTAATCAAAATGATGAAAATCGTAAGTATAATTTATAATATTTTTAATAACCAATTTCAACTCTTACTCTTCACTCTTAATATACTTTTTTATTAAAGAATTGTAATTGGACACATTTTAATGTGACATTAATTTATATCTTACCTAACAATTTTATGAAGGTCTGTGTTCTAAAATATTATTCCTCCCCCAGTTCGTCCTCATCTCCGCCCTGGTAGCTATTGCTGCTGCAAAGCCCTCATTAATCAGTGCGCCTTTGATCGCTGCCCCGGCTCCCGTAGTCACCGCTACCAGCTCGCAGTACTACCATCGCATCAACAATGGCCTAGCTGCATACGTCGCTGCTCCTGCTGCCTACGTAGCTCCAGCTGCCCCGGTAGTCGCCAGCGCCCCATATGTGGCTTCGCCCTACTATGCCCCAGCCGCCCCTTACGTTGCCGCCCCTGCTGTCTACGCCGTTTAAGAATTGCCAAAGACCAAAGATGCCGTAATAAATATTTTTGTTGCATATTATTTTTCAATGTTTTTTTTTTATCCAACAACTATTATTGTAAACATTAAGTAACTACTGCTTTTATTAAAACTACTGCATATAGTGTTTATAGTTTAAGTAAAAAAGAAGTTAAGAATTATATTGAAAATGGAATTAACATCACTATCTCCAAATATACTCCAAGAGCTATGAATATTTTTATTTCTTTACTATTTGATTAAGAACGCCTTGCAAATGAAATCTCATAGGTCTAGTAATTAAGACTAAACACGATTTTTCACTAGCATTCTATAGTAACTTAAGCACAATTTTATTTTTTAAATTAAATGTTAAATGTACTTACTAAAACATTTTGATATAGCAAATTTTGCTTGATTCAACAAATACTCAGTAAGGTAGGCGTTAAAGAATAGAAACTGATAACAAATAACTTTAGTAAAATCAAAACATAAGTAAACAAAAGATAGACTTTGTATTTTCAAAATAAATAAAAATAATATTTGCAAAAAGCTAAAAATAACATAGGCTATATTATTAAAAAAACCTTAGTGTTAACCATTTTTTAAGTATTTGTACGTAACTATCTTATACTTGTAATATCTTTATATATTAATAATGTTATAAAGGCTTTGGATCGATCTCTTTTTCAGAGCTTTGTTACATTATTTGAAAACTCAAGGAGCCTTTCTTGTCATGTTGAGCTACTATTCCTATTAATCTTTAACACGTTTTTGCTTACATCTTCACAAATCTATTAAATTCATACTGATTTCTTCGAATAAATACATAGATACAGCTATGAGGTGTGATATATTGTTCAATAGTTTTGAAGCTAACCTTACTTGAGGCGGAGTCGCAAAGATTTTTGAGAAAGCCAAAAGAAGAAAGTATAAGGAAATACCTGAAGTATGTAACTAAATTGTAGTAATTTTCCAGTCACTTACTTAAGTTCTATTTTTATTCTGTAATCGATAAGGGTGAGGCAAACGCCAAACAAATTGTCATAGCTAATCAATATGTAGTTGCCTGTCTTATGCTGCAGGAACACACTTTTTGATACTTACCGTTACCATCTTATTAAGTTACTTTTTTCTCTATCATTACTGGATACACATAAAATTCTTACATTTTTATCTTTTATCAAATAAGAATAAACGACCAACAAACAGACTACTTTTCATTATATAAAATTGCTATGTTAGATCCATAAGGGAAAATTTTGCACGAGATCGCTTAGAATTGATCTTCAGAACACATCTCGTGTGTCTGTCAAAAGCAGGTAACTCTATTTTGTTTTAGTATAACACGTGTGAGTAAGGAATCTTTCTCGGTGGAAAAATGTATTACGTAATCGTAATGAATTCTTTTACTAACAGAAATAACATGAAATGGATGTTGATCAAAATATTTTGTTACGAATTTTCCAGACAAGTACTTTAAGGGATTACTCCTTAACCATGAAGACAATTTGTCTCTCGATTATCTATCGACTATCTAAACTTTGTGCTTTTAAATAACTAAAATTATTTATTTATAATCTTATCATTTTTAAAGTGGCCCAGGTTTTAGTAAAAATACGTGAAACGTACAAAATACGTAAAGCTTTCAAAGCGTTCCCTAAATTTTATTTTTAATTTAACTCATTCCAATATTCAGTTGTAGTGGTATTACATTCTTAATAATTATTATGTCTTGTTACGACGGGTGGGTACTTTCCCAGCGGGCTTCGTCTAGTTATTGTTATTCTTACGTCGTAATTTCAATACGATTTTTGTAGCCATCAAGGTTCATGTCCTTACCCATTGAACCATTAGGTATTCCGCTACACAGACAACGTTGCCACACCACAATGCAAAATTTGTTACACCTATATAAAAGACGGGGTTCTATTTCCTTACGACCGCATTTCGTACCTAAAGGCGGTCTCGAGAAGGATCGCTATTAAAATGATTTTAAATAAGGTAATAGAAGAATGTTACTTTTAATAATTTCAATTATTGAATATGATTTTTGCGATATTAATAGAAAAGACTTTTTAATTACAGATAACAATAATTGCGGTGGTATGCGGAATTGTTCATGGATCGGGAATACATGAGCTGCAGCCAGTAGCACCGGTTGGAGCCGCTCCAGTTGTGACCGCAGCGAGTTCACAGTACTTCCAGCGGATATTCAATCGTTTAGTAGCCGCTCCAGTGTTTGGGCAAGTACCAGTAACGCCAGTATTCCCAGTGCCTCAGCCAGTACCTGTAGCTCCAGTGTTTCCAGTGCCTCAGCCAAGTCAAATCGTTCCAGTGGCACCTCCACCGCCGGTCGTCGTTGAAGCAACAAGAACTACCGTATTACCAGTAGCACCAACGAGTCCACCACAAAGCGGACCAACTGATCCAAACGTAGCAATAGCTGTCGCAACTGCACACGCTGCAGCGCCAGTTGCAACGATCTTGTTACCTCCCTATCCTTTCGGTTTGCCACCTGGTTTTAATTTCATTCCAACCGCTGAAAACTTTCCCACTGATAACCCTAACACAGAAACATCTACCCAAACACCTTCAACTAAATCGATCAAGAACACGACTCAAAGAGAACAGGAGGCGACTACGCCTTTACCTTCGAACAGCGACAATAGCTTCGTTCAGGCACTGCCCTCAAACGAAAATATCAACGTTTTTAGACAATATCTCGCTCCTCAATTACCTCAATCGATTCCTCAAGTACCAGTTCAGAGGCCGCAGAAATTGAAGACTACAGTAGAAGTGGTTCCAGTTCCTCTTACATACATTGCACCACCACCGCTTAGTCTTCACCACCACCATCATCATCAGCATCACCATCATCACAGTCTACCTTTGAAAGCTGTACCACATATTCATACGTATATACCAAAGGCTACAAAAATAATTATAAGGCCCATCTCATCACCCTTGAGAGTCCGAACTATTAGAGTTCCTGCAGGAATAGTGTCGTATAGAGCACCTCATAGATCTAAAAATGTTCCACGAAGACTTTCACAAAGCTCACGGCCTAACAATCGTGATATTGAACAAACTACTTTCAGACCCATCAATCGGCCATTCACCAAACCACCAAGAGTATAGAAGTGTATTTGTTAATAAAATTGTTATAAAATAGTCACTTGTTAAAAAAATATCACCGTTAATTAGTAGTAAGAATAAAATGATTTGTAAATACACCATATTTATACTTTTTAAATTATTTTTTTTATTTAAAAAACTTATCTCAAGCTACCTAAATAGAAAGATGAATTTGGTTATATTAATACTAGCTGACCCCGCAAACGTCGTTTTGCCACATAATAATAGGGGTTGACTGTAGAGGGGTGAAAAT
>JAOSYY010000012.1:3200331-3218819 GCA_025727935.1 Hebomoia glaucippe | reverse complement strand
TTTTCATCCCCCTAAATGTTAGGGGTAGTCCACCCCTAAATTTTTTTTTATTTTTTAGACAAAATTTTTAATTTCTACCTTTTTATGATACAACATACAAAAATAGATACAATCCTCAAATTTCACTCTTCTACGATTAACCTCTAATTTTTAATCGCAAAATGTTTATGTGGCATAACGACGTTTGCTGGGTCAGCTAGTAATCAATTATATATTACGAATTAATATTTATATAAAGTACGATAAGAAGAAGTGGACATATTCGTTTTACCTAAATTCCAATATATGTTGGCTTTAAACCTATATGATGAATCATAACGAATAGAGTTCAGCTTTGGCTGGTCCTGCATCGGTTACATACACAAACGTGTAATTGAACTGAAAAATCGCGTATCTTTACATTCAATGAATTTATGCAAAAACTATCATAGACGTATTTATTACTATTTTAACTGTCTGTTTGTATCTAGAGGCTAATCTCCGAAACTTCTCAAAGAATTTTATTCGCGTTTAATTATATTTTTCTTTTATTCTTTTGTACATATAAACAATCATACATTAATAAAGTTACTCAAAAATGATATGAAAGTTGTGTCAAAATAATGTAATTACAAACAATACATTAAACCATTTTGATGACAATTACATCGATAGTGTACCAATAAACAATGGCTGGTTGTTGAGGTATCCCTATGAAAATGGGGTAATAATAATCCTATCCGCAATCTCGTAACTACTGGCAAAGGGATAGTAAGTTCTATGTTAAATATATACTATATTAAAAATGTAAGTGTACATTATGATAGCTTTAGAAACAACTCCAATGCAATATTAGATCGGTACTTAGCGTCAATCTAAGGTCGATTTATTATCTGTGCCGATGTTGATATGAAATGATAACAATTAACAAGTCAACTGCCTATAACAGTATCATTGAAATACATTGCCAGCACAGCATACCTACGCCAGCAGTATAAAGATAATACATGAAATTTAATCAGAGCTATATTACATAATTTAACTTTTTAGTTTTTATGGCTAATTTTTTTTTATTTATGCGATAAGAAGGCAAACTAGCATACAGTTCACTTATATTAGGAGATTTCTGTAGCCCATGGACACCTCCATGATCAGCAAATCTAGAAGATGCGTTGCCAACCTTAAGGTCTTATTTTTTATTTTTATTTCATGTATTCGGAAATTTATAGGCTTAATGAAATATTTATATACCTCTCTCTTAGTACCTGTATATAAATATATTGTGTAAAGCTTTATTTGTATAATTTCAAAGGACTAATAAAGTAAATAACTATAGACAACACGCGCGACAATATCTTCGTTTTCCTTTCGCCCTGTGACTCGAAAAAGGAAAATCTTATGTCAATGACCCGATTTATCAAGGACCAATAAATCATTATTGAATTGACAAGAAACATTGTTGTGAAAGAATAAAGGGATTATGAAGTAAATATAACATAAATCATCGTACGCTTGACTTGTTTCTTTTCAGTAATTTCAATCACAAAATATATGAAACGAAATTTCGGGAAATTTCTACGATTCATGATAATAAAAGTTATTAACGAAGTCAATGTCCTTTAGACAGTTTATCTTTCTATAAAATAGGGTTATTTTACCTTTATTGTAACAGTTCAGATTCTATTTAGTTGATTATAATATTTACGTGTTTTGGAACACTATTCATTATAGATATAGCAATGTGGAATAATCAGACCACAAATTAATCACTATCGTAAAAAATATACTTCAATAATTTACTGTATAGAGATAAACTTACTAATCCTGATTGTATTTTCTATATGATCATCAAATATAACCAAACAAATATTTATATTTTAAATATCTTTCCACTTTTTTGTTAAAATAAAAATAATCCGAATTGAAAATTGTCTCTATACTGAAGGTGCTCTATTAAGCACAAATCACAATTTAATTCGTGTAGTAAGTACTAACTCGCAAATCTCCCGTTAGTTATTTAGTAAGATAACAGCTGTAAACGGTATGTATGGAGACCGTACAATTTTGAACGTTTACAATTATAAAATGTTTTAATAAATAGTAAGTATATCAATAACATGAGAATTAACTTTCATACTTAATTTACAATCAACTTTTAAACTGATAAAAATTTTGTTTCTATTGTATATATTTTTTATGGGATAGAAAGGCAAACTAGCATACAGTTCACTTATATTAAGCCATGAATACCTTAAAGATCAGTAGATCTAAAAAACGCATTGCCAACCTTAAGGTATTATTTTATTTTTAATTTGAATATATTATATAGACTCTTATATACATTTAGCATAATATTTTTACGGCGGAACAATAATGACTTCTTTCAATCGAATTGGAGGTTGAGCAGATTTTTTTTAAAGGACGCAGCCGTTGTTTAGCCTTGCGGCATTTACAATTAATCGGGACCAAGTATGCCACATGTGGGGTTACGACCTTGGCTTGTAGGCTGCCGCAGAAGAGAAGGGCCTTTGTAAAAAGATAATAAGTATCTCCTTTACTAATAATTAATTATTACGGATCCCCCTGTTTAATATCTTTATATGTTTGATTCAAGCCCATTTAAAACAATTTATTTTTTACATTAAACATTTAGCATATTTAAAGAGTTATTGTTTGTATAAAATTATTATAAAAAAGTTTAAGATATATGTTAAAGTATCAAAACTATTCATTTAAACAATAACATTTAATTGATTCACAGTGTCATATTGTATGTGGAATTAAAATAAGTTTGATATGTACTCGTTAAGACCAAGGGCTAAGTAGAGACAGAAGAAATGTCGAAAAAATTTATAACTATTATAGATTTTTATATAAATTATTTGTCGATACTAATAGAACATTATGATCAAGAGCTTACGTTCTATTATTCTCAGAGTATTTTACTACATTTTACTATGGTAAATAAGCAGAAATTAATTGATGTCGCTATCATAATAGATGAAAGAACTTTATTTATTACGTGACTATACCATTCTTCTAAAATTAAATACATCATAGAATAGGTAAATGTTTTCTATAGGCTTTTGTGATACTCTTTCGGAATTATATTCCAAATTGTTTTCAGTAATGGTGTCCTTGGCATGACTTCTGACATCTTTTACAGAAATATTTTCTATATTCATCTAAAAGCGTCAGTCAAAGTACTTGATCTGTATCTTATGTAGATATTAAAAGAATAAAAACTCTTGACGTCGACGAATAATTTGAACAACTAAAAATGTCAACGTTGAAGTCCGATGAATGCTTTATTTTGAGACTTCCTCGTGCGTCATAGATGTAATTATGTTAAAACAAAGGTTTTGTGAGGGCGTTAAATATTAATCGGACTCTACGTAAAAATAGTTATATAATTCGCGCATAATTTTTCGTATTTTAATATTTTTTTTTTTTGCATTAGTATAATTTTTAGTACTTTTTTGCCTAAATATATATCTTATGTTAATATGTAAGTTTATGAAAACTGCCGATATATCTTTTTCATTTTCAGTTTAAGTTAATTTTATATGTGTTTATAGATCACCTAAATAATAAATATATTATTTATATCAACATTTATTCCAGGACAACACTCTTATGTTTTCAACGTTTAAAAATGAAGGCTAGTAGTGTCTGATGTAATAAGTGACAGAAGTTACTAATATTATCTATATAAGACAACAGCAAGGCGAAGTGGCAACCCACGTTCCTAAATACAATTTATTCATGTTTTGAAGGCAATGTTGCATATGAAAACCAGTAGAATTTGTTACACAGTACTATTTATCATAGAGTTATTAACTAAAAATAGACAGGTACAAACGTGTCTAAAAGTTATAAATTCCTTACACTAATAAAAAGACGGTATATATTTATAGACCTAAATGATATTGTCAAAACACCTCTCAGATTTATCATAGTCGCAAAGATAATATGCTATGCCCGATACACAAAAACTAAACATATAGCAATCTTTTTATTAAATACCAACACATATAATTAAAACAATCAATACATAGTTTTGAATTCTCACTAAAACTCTTATCTTAATGCCGATTTATTATCAAACATCATTTAACTTACTCAAGACATCAATGATTGTACTTAATCTGTATTGAAAATTAAAGCTAAGCCAATTACTTTTGCTGTCGGTACTAGCATCTAGTTTAAAGTTATAGATGACCTAGGCCTAGTATTGGGTACAGTAAGACTGATTTGGCCTGATCATGTGGCTAAGCACTATAAAAGCTCTCAGTTTTCAGTTCCAAGCACATTTGGTCTTACATCTCCCATAATCGCTTCGAGCCACCCTATCCCTCCAAAATGTACAAGCTGGTAAGGCAATATTTATTTTTCAAACAAAATTATTTCATAATACGAGACGCAATCTAAAATACAATACACAAAAGTTTTAATTAATTCTTTTCTACGATAGCTATCACTATAAAAATGTTTTAATAAAACGTGAATAATAGAAGTATATGTTAAATATTAACACTGTTTAGATCAATTTGTTTAGAATACGATAGATTATTTTTTATAAGGATTTTTCGTCTGGATACCTCCATCAATCAATCACTTGAAATGTGAAAGTGATATGGCGGCTTATCTTTACACGATCTTATTAGCCTTTTTTATTGAACTTGACATTCTGTGAAACGGCAACGACCTTCCGAGGTCAACCTCGGGAACTAGCCGGTAGAGATTTTTAAATGTCTTTTCAAGTAGATAATTCGAACATAAATTCCAGTTTTTGCATCGGTTTTTTGCGTACCTATTTTAGATGGAGATAACAAAATAATATACCATTTTAAATTGTAACAAAAAGGTAGACACTATTTCTAGGCGGTTATTTTTTGACATCAAAGACAGAATTACCATATTCCATTAAACAAACGATCACCCATTCAAATTAAAAGTTTCAGTAATAAACATAGAGATTATAATACTTTTCAAACTACCATATTGTATATAAATTAATAGTGCCAACATAAAATCTGTAGATAAGATTTTATATATATTTAAAAATGTAGTGTTTTACTTGGTTACTGCTAATGCGGATAGGAATTTACTTGACAATTTTGTCCAAAACGATTACTCAGTCAGTCAGTCTTACGTGCTAGCTTGCGCGCGATTTAATTAGGTTTACACTAACACCTCATTTACACGGTTGTCATCTTCCATCTACTACTCGTACAAAATGTTGCAAGCGCGTTAGTTTGATTATTATTCAACGAGATGATATTGAGCTTTAAGCACATATCATTAACTCGGGTTCGTGAAGCCACTGACCTTCATATAAATAGCCCGTGTAAATACCTAATCTGTGGATTATCCAAAGCTTTTCCACAGAAGCCTGTATTCTCCAAAATAATCATATTATTTGTTTGCAACTTGATTTGACCTCGGGTTTATCTGTGTAGAGAGCTTTAATTATTTTTTTGGAATTAACAGTTATTTAAGAAAATATTATTGAAAAATAAGATATTAGGTTAGTTATATTCGTATTTCAAAATTTAAAGAGTGAACTGTCTTCGTCAACCTTCGTAGTTGCTTCCTTTTGTTCTTATAAATATAGTAGTAGATTTATGTTGCAATAAAAAAAATCAATAGTTAGAGATGTTTTTGATATATATATTTATGAGTGTTTTATGGTTAATATTCGATGTATTTAAAATTTGCAAAACAGATCGTATTCACCGCTTTCATGGCTGTGGCCACCGCAGCCCCAGGCCTGCTCGGGGCTCCCCTTGCCGCCCCATGGGGACACGGAATTGGTGTGGCCCCCGTAGTCAGCGCCCCCATTGTCCACGCTCCCGTAGTTAGGACCGCAGTTCCTGTTGCTACTTCATACGCCAACTCTGTCAGAGTAAGTTAATTTAAATTGTTAAGCATATTGCGTAATAGTTCAAGCTTGACGGAAAGCAATTTATAATATACAAATTGTTATGTATATATTATCAGGGTATATATTATTAAAGGCATTTTTCCATGGTCGCCTTGAAATTAAGTTGTATCTGTAATCTGTACGTGCCACAGTAGACCTCATTTACAGTACGATCCTTCGAAAAGTGAAAATTCTTGCAGAATCTTAGATTTATGATTTTTGGTGAATTATATTTAATACAATATAACACAATACAATCGCGTTTATAGTCCGTTTAGAGATATTTTATTTAATATAATTAGAGTTATGTTTTTTATTATTAAAAAATGCATAATATAAAATTTCTAGATCGCCACACCAGCCGTAGCAGTAGCTCATGCGCCAGTTATTGCTGCTCACGCTCCTGTTATTGCTGCTCATGCCCCCGTAATTGCAGCACCACTGGCACATGGCTGGTAGATAGCTAGCACGTACTGCCAGGCTCTAACACCAGGCCAGACTAAACTCATGTCTTAGTCGACGCGCAACAGTCAATGTATTTATTTATCTTCAAAAATTATTATAATAGTGTTAACAACTCACTAAAATTGTTTTGAATACAAGTTTGATATAAAATATCTTCGTTTTATTTAAAACTAGCTGTACACTGTTGTTTCATCCTTTTTAATTTTTTATAAATTATTTTTAGTCTCAAATGAAACGTGTTAGTAAAATCGATTTACAAAATTTAATGGGTTTCTAAGTTTTTAATAAACTATACTACATTGTCTCTATCTGTAATAGGTCGAAAAACGGTCCAACTGTTATAGAGATTAACCACATAAAACAGGCGGAGAAAAAACATGTGTATATGTGGTTTTCCTATCATTTATACTATTTTTTAAACATTCTTAAAATGTACATTAAAATGATTTAAGAATACTTGTTCCTTTGATATTCGTATTATTATGAATCCGGAGCAAATATTCAATCTGGTTCACAGAGATCACCATAATATAATGATTATTTATTGTTATTAGACATATTTGTAAAAATCATTATACAAGTTACTATATATGTGTTAATTGGCGTATATATCCAATACATATACCTAAAGCTCTTTGATTGTCTGGACGTAAATAAGGACAATTTAAATTCTTACTTTTTTAAATGTTGATTGATGTCGGTGAGTGTTATTAATGTCGAGAAATAAATGCATAATGAACGCTTATTGATACAGGTGCATTTTCTTGCATTGTCTGGGTCACAGATGAATAATGATCAATATAAGTTGAGGTTCAGGCCATTTATGGTGAGACATACCACTTGCTGTTTATAGGATATGTACTTGTTGCGACACTCACGTTAACTCTTTATTTATCAATAAAATGATAAATATAAATACTTTAAAAAATTAATACAGTTTATTAAAAATGTTAATGGCTTACATTCATTTAAAAAATATCTATCAAACAGACACAGAAATGCACCCGTCATATGTTCAGTAGAGGGAATGAGACTTATCGTAGGGCATGTTTATGGGTAGTAAAGTAATTAAATTAAACTAAATATCGCTGTCAAAATTGATTAGCTTCTTCATTGATGGTAAAGATGCAGATTGCATAAATTTAAGTTTTTTTAAACGCTAATATTGGAATGAAAGTTTAAGGATGTTACTTAATAACTACTTATTAGTAATAAAAATATTCACTTATTAAAATTATTTATCGACGTGAATCACATTGTGTCGAATCAAGAATAAAACAGACACACAACTGAACTTTAAAATCTCTTCCGGAATCTATAATAAATAAAGAAAAGAACAACTCTACAGTACATTTCACTAACGTATATTAAATAGTTTATAAGTAATAATAGAGCTGGTATTTAATGTTAGCGAAATGTATAAATTTATAGCATAGGTATTATATGTCAAGAACAAAAATAAAAGATTATGCTGATATGTACCTACTCTATATATGTTATACATAATTAATAGGTACACTATTCCAGCCGCCGCCCTGTTGTCCGGTACCAAATGAAAGCCTCCAAGGCCATCGCGTTAAAACCTTAACATTTTGTTTAATGAAATATTGTCTCAGAAATAGTCCAGGTGAATAACGAGTTACTGATCGATATTTCTGGTGTAGTTTGGTGTGACATTCATTATGATAAACATAATTGAAAGATTTTATAGCTTCGATAAATATCAAAAAATGTATGCAATATCTACATGATATTTTATATCTATAATTAGCTCACTGTTGTTTATACTTGCAACAAACAAATAAATAACATAATTGATTATTTGTACCCCGTGGTGTACTTGTAACGAAATCGAAATGTTTATTTATTTATAGCTTTAATTCTTTCTGAAAATAATTTTAAATTCGATTCTATGGCATCGCAGGCTAAGGAACCGTATACACAAGTCTAGTGTTGTTCCAACACTCGTGGCATACAGAACCACTTTTTGAATGAAACGGGAAAATAGAGCTAACAAAGCTCTTTTATATAAGCTGGCTTTCAGTGCAAATAATAAAAATGTGTTATGTTACTTTTCATTCATTGTTCCCTGTCTATTTCAGATAAAAATTATCGATATACCATCGTACCAATTCACATCTCTCATTTTGTCTAACCTTTATATATCTACTAAAATACGATTAATTAATATAATATTAATACCGGAAACTATTTTGGTTGAGTAGGTACTGCTTCAATACATTAACTTTCACGCGATGAGTAAGCGACGCGTTGAACTTGACTTTTGATACATTTGGAGCTTGATCACTATATAAATACGTCTGACGACTGGAAGAAAGCATCAGTTTATCTTTGTCGTTCATTCCTGAACTAACACAGACCACGATGAATTCGCTGGTGGTGTTGCTCTCTGTGATGGCGTTCGCCGCCGCCTCTCCCTCAGGCTTGCTGTACGGACCTGGTGTAATCAGCTACTCAGCACCCGCTGTTGCCATAGCGCCATCTGCAGTTTCTCACCAGTCGCGGTTAGACATCAAGTCAACACCCGCTGTTGTGTCTGAGACTATCACACCATTGTCCCGCGCTGTTGTGACCCAGCCAGCTGTCATAGCAGCTGCCCCAGCGGCATACGCTGCCCCTGCTGCATACGCCGCTCCAGCTGCATACGCTGCCCCAGCTGCATACGCTGCCCCTGCTGCATATGCTGCCCCTGCTGCATACGCTGCTCCTGCTGCGTACGCTGCCCCATTGGCGTATTCTGCCCCAGCTGCATTCGCCGCGCCTGTTGCTGTAGCCCCGGCTGCTGTATCCAGTCAATCGAGAATAGACATTAAATCTTCACCAGCTGTTATTAACACGGTTGCCTCCGCACCTGTGCTGAACGGCTTCGCCGCAGCACCCTTCGCTTACAGCGCTCCATTTGCATCTGTCTACACCCCATCCGCTGTGGCTGCAGTGGCACCTACAGTCTTCAAGTCGGCTGCCCTTTCACCAATTGCCGTAGCTGCTCCCGCTGTAGAGGCATCTGAAGCTCCTGCCAGTGCACCAGTTGCTCCTGAAGAAACTCCTGAAGTTGCCGCAGCTCGTGCTGCTCACTTGGAAGCTAAAGCTCAAGCGGAATCTGAGGCTGAGGCTCACTCCATCAACAAACGGTCAGCGCAATTCGTTGCTGCCCCAGTCATCTCCTCTTACAGTGCTCCCGTCGTATCCACCTACGCTGCGTCTCCCCTAGTTTACACATCCCCTGTAGCACACGTGCGGACCTACGGTGTGCCAGCTCCCTACATCGCAAGAGTGTTGTGAACACCATCACGATAGTGAGAAGTCCCTTCTCAGTTCAGTTAGAAGAACGACTATATTGCTACTTAAATCAACATAAACATATAAAAATATAATATTGTATTTTAATTCTACCTACTGTATAAATTATTTAGGTTACATTATAGATTACTAAGTTTAAAAAAGATTCTAAATTCTTTAAAGACATAGTATTCTGTATTCGTAATTCGTAAAATTTATCTATACAACAGTAAGTCAACAAGTAAGTAAGTAACAGTAAGTATGCAAATTTTATATAACAACAAAAGTACCTCTGTATCAATAACAAAGGAACATAATAAAAAATAATCAATAAACAAAGTAATAACTAAGAATTTAGCTATAATATTTTATTAGAAGCCATTTTAACAATTATAATTATTACCTTTAATTTTTGCATGTATATTATATCGTATCTTACCTTTAACTAAACAATAAGTTTCAATCTACAAAACATCAACTTAATAAATTTATGTTATATACTAATGGTGTCCCACCGCTTCGTTTATGATTACTTTATATATAAATAGGTTTTAATTACAAACAACATTAGAAATGTATACTTTTGCAGATAAAGGTTAAACATAATGTTATAGGGTTTTACGACATTTAGTGGAATCCTAATGATTATCTAAAATTTAACTCTATTCACACGCTATAGCTTTCGCTACTTGATATTAGCATAAAAAAACAGTCTGAACGACAGATGGACAAAAATTTTAGAAATTATGGTTCTGTTATATATAACTGTACTTTCTATATATTATATATACTTTCTATACTTTCAGATGCATTTAGATAAAAGATGAAAATATAAAAAATAACCATACACTTTTTAATTCATTACTAAAGATATAGATTATTCCTAGTGTATAGATATGGATGAGAGTTTTATAAATTACACGATGTTTATCGTTTATTATAATAAAATTAAAAACAATAGTTTCAGTATTGATTTTGTTAGTCTTTTGTGTATGTAAGTGTCGCCGAATCTATAAGCTTAATATATATGTGCCGCATAACATAACGAAATCAAACGAAATCGAACGTTTTTAATTCATATCAACTATACACAATTATTTTTAAAAATATTCATAATTATTAATTCTCTATTTCCCAAACATTTTTGCCTATTTGGTTACATCGTGGAAAGTTTATTTAGGTGCACGATAAAATACTTTATGCTGTATGAAATACATAGAAGGTACGGAGTAACGCCAGTATTTGAAATTAAATTCTGGACGTAGATTACAGTTACCACCTGTAATTGATAAGTTTGTAAAAGTATTATATAAATAAATCTTTACACGGTGCCGTTGGAAAACTACTTATGTTAGATGTTATATATTATTAAGCCATGTGTTTTTCAACATTGACGTAAACCAGCAAAGTATCAGTTATCAAAACCCATTAGGATTACATGAAGACAGATATGATCTTTTGTTAAGAAATATTGCAACAAAGTCTGCAAACCTGTAGTCACTCTCAGTCTACACGAGCCGGTAGACAAACACGCATTGTTTAGATGGGCACGTGCGACCCGCTTAAAGTCTATTAAGTAGAGTGAACTGAGAAATATTTTATATAGTCGTATATGCCTATGCAACACGACAATTTCTCAATAGTGATAAAGTAACTTCGGCTCACACATCATATACTACTGTGCCACGCGGTTTTACCCGTTTCATAATATCTTTATAAATAATAGACTTTGTTATTCTGATCTGTAAATTGTATTAATGTTTCATGATAACCCAATTAGTCGTTTTTGCGTAAACGACAAACATACATCCGTATATTATAAGCGTTAAAGTGTCTAAGAGAAACTTTAACGCTTATAATATTATCTCTGTTCTGATCTATTTAAAAAAATAAGTGTCAATTTTTAACATAACAATTTTTATTATACTATCTCACCGTAATCGGACATAATGTAGTTGTGATTTTGATGTAATTTTCAAATTGAGACTAATTAAAAGTTTTCTTAGAGATTTTTAGGCAATTCTACTTTTTACTAATTTTTAATAAGTAGTGTTTGAACTCTAGAACTAAAGATATTATGTTTATTTACTACAAACCATTACGTTTCTTCATTCTCCAGTTATTTGTTTCTATGAAATTTATGAATGTGAATCAAAATTTCTTAGCAAAGAAGCAATTTCAAACATTCCTCTTACTATTCTACGAAATTCTTGTCACTTCCTAAACAGTGGAGATTTTACGCTTTTAAACAAATTTAAAACAAGACAAGTTAAACAACCCTTTTTCAATAATAAATAATTGAAATAACAAGGATATGTTTTTTCACTTATTTATAGATTTCTAAATCAACTTAAACTTTTATCTATAGCGACAAATAATATTCATGTAACAAATTAATTACTACAATGAATGCTTCCGCATAAAATAGTGGTTAATTGGGCTCGAATTCGGCGACAAAAACATTAGACGACGTGGTATTTGCCGATGTAATTTGAAGGTGATTCGGTGGCATTTTTAATACATGTATTAGGCAAGGGACGTCGCTATATAAGCTGACGTCGGCATATGCCTGACATCACTTGATCGAATTTCGTTGATCAGTTCACAACACAGACCACGATGTACAAGTTGGTGGTGTTGTTCGCCGTGCTCACAGTAGCAGCTGCCAAGCCTAGCTGGGTCGCCCCCTTGGCATACAGCGCAGTGTCTCCATTGGCATACACCTCTGTGGTATCACCTGGTGTCAGCTCCGTGTCTCAATACAGTAACAGCGTCGTCCATGGATCCCCCGTCGTTCCCGCAGTATACAGCGCTGGATACGCGCCATATGCGTCAGTGGTACCCGCCTACGGTGCTGTCTCTCAAGCTCCTGGATCCCCAGCTGTCGTGTTGGACGCCGTGCAAGGTGTACCTTTAGACACACCTGAAGTTGTTGCTGCACGCGCCGCGCACTACCAGGCTAAAGCTTTATCCGGAGTTCACTCTATTGGCAAGCGTTCAGTTGCTGCCGTAGCTCCTCTAGCTTACAGTTCTTTGGTTTCCCCTCTTGGTTACTCCTCTCCTTACGTTCAGTCATACTCTGTCCCCTACGTTAACGCATACTCTGCTCCTCTTGTCTCCCCCTACGCAGCGGTCGTCCCTAGAGCACTCTCTGTTCACCCCTACTAAGCAATAATTGTGTCGATGCTTGATGGTTAACGAATAGTAATTGTATTGTACATAATTCACTGCCATTAAAATGTTTTCAATATATTTTTGTGTGTTATTTTTAAACCGATTCTGATAAAGTTTTATTACTAATTCATATTAAAAAAAACTAGACATATTTAATTTATAGTATTTGATAATTCAATGCAATATAATAAAAAAAATTGTTTTTGCAATTGAAAAGCAGCCTACATAGAATATAATTATAACACTATAAATATACCCACTGCTGAATTTAACTAATTAATAACCATTTTATGACTTTTTTTGTAATACTTAATTTCGAGATTGTAAATTATTACAATATTTATATTCCAAAATTATAATATATTTTAAAAATAGCGTATAATAGATTTAATATTTTAATTGCTCTCTCAAAAATAATTAGTTGTTCTTGTCATTTCTATAAAATCCGTACCAGCGGTAAATTTATAAAAAGAGAAAATGGTTTCAAAAGTGTTTGTTTTAGGATATAGGGTTAATACGCATTTTACGATACTTATATCTTTGTTCAAAAAATTTTGTGTCAACTTTAATCCCTCCATAATAATCAATATTCGTTAACAATTTGCATACAAACTTTTTGTATAAACAATTACGAAAAATATCAATGTATAATTTAATTCTTAAGGCGTTTTTGTGCAGAATTCAAAACTAAAAATTAATTTTTCTCTATTTTTTGTTTAAAAAGCTGTGCATATTAAATACAAAAAAAGATACGCCGTAGCGGGTATTTATTAATTATTTTAGCGAAAGTACTACCTACCACATTTCTACAATGGCATAAATAACATCAAGAAAAATATTTAATTCTGCTAATTATCTTACATCATCATTGAAAAGGACAAAAAATGACAAAATGAAATTTCCCATAATATCATCGTGTAAATTTTTTATTCACTTTTTAAGAGTAGTTTAATGATATATTGATCCATAATCACCCCCATAGTGACCAAGCGATTTGTGAAAAACTGGTGCAGCTTGAACAATAGGAGTTATGACTTGTTTCACAATAGGTACAATTGGTGCAGCCACCACAGTTGGTGTTGAATGAACATCAACCCTTGCTTGATGAGAAACAGCGAAAGGAGCAGCAACAGCAGTTATCAGGGGACCCACACCTGCTGCCAAACTGCCGTGGGCAAAAGGCTGAACGTAGTGCAGTGACCTCTTGAAGATATGATGTCCTACGGGCTTTATATATCCATGTCCGATTCGTCCAAAACCAAATCCATGCACGACGTATCCATGATTTGCATATGGTAAGGGTATTGGAGCTGGCGCCGTGTGCACTACTGGCCCAACTGCATAGCCATGACAAAAACTTAGATACGACACAAGACACAATATTTTAAGCATTTTTGATTATTTTGTTTCGTAACGCAGTTGTTGACTAACTTGCCTTGTCAAATCTCTTCCTCTTATACTACCGACAATGGTTCAAAGTGACAGGAATGAAGTTCCTGTTTATAGATTCGTCACGCAACTGAGCATTGTTGACAAAAACCGTAACTTTTTTGTATCGATTGGAAGTAACCACCATTATGATCATTATACCTATGTAACCTCTTTATTTAGAATAAATTATACTCAAACGCGAATGTATTATGTAAATGATGAGTTTGCATCACTAATCTTAATAATATAAATACTTTATACGTAAAGAGTGCAGTGTTATTCATTAACATGCATGCATCTCAATCAGGCCAATGCTCCTAGTGATGCAACAACCTGCATCACGGCCAAGAACTTGAATCGTGATCACGCAATCATCTACCGTTATTTGCCTATAAAACGACGACCTCGTGTGTCATAACTGCTATAAGTGATATCGATATTCTGTAAAAAATGTTTCTGGTAATATTATTTTTATACGTGATAATTTGCACAGAATGTCAGTTATTGCTGCCATTAATTTACGCGGCTCCAAGCGCTGTGTCATATCAATCACAAATTAATTTAAAGCAAGTTGCAACGCCAGTCGTCTATAGTCCAAGCACATTATTTACAAGTCATTTTGATGAAGAGAAGACGAATTAATGTATAGTAAAGTCTATATATACAGACACGGTATTAAGGCCAATAGCGCTGACATTTTTTCATAATCTACCGTTAGCGAGAGCTATGGAACAACCGATAACTATTCATAGAATTCAAAACGAATCAGATGAAAGAGTTCAAAATCTAAAAAAGGACTAATCAAAAATATCATAAAAAGCGCCCTATTTAAATACTTTTTAACAACGGTCGGAGAAAATTTTCAAAGTAAAGCTAAGTTTTTTATATAATATGAGATAATAATGTCATATAGTCGTTCGAATATCATTCGAAATAGTATATATATTATTATATTCTATGACAATATTTTTATGAATATTTTTAAAAATATGTTTTGGTTATATTATAAGAATACATATTTTATATAAGTTGCCTTGTAAGGAGCTAAAGTGAGATTAAATTTGCATAGAAATCTTAAAAAAAATGTTAACCACTTGATTTCGTAAATAAAAAGAAAACTCAGCTCTATCTGTCTTTTATTTATATCGTGAAATCTAAAAATAGTATTTACATTTAATTTTTAACATTGTAGGGAATTTCGGATGAACAGTTCTGTTTTAATTAATTACATTTTCGAAGGATTGAATTAGATCACGTGGGTGAAGGGTTGGTTGTAGTAGGGAAAGGGGGCAGTGACAGTGTATGTGGAGACGGCGGGAGTGGATTGAAAATCTACTCTAGAAGTTTGGGAGTAAGAAGTGGGGGCAATGTAGGGAACAACTACTGACCGCTTCTTGATGAAGTGAGCCGTGTATGGAATGGGAGCCTGAGCAATTAAAGAGGTCGAAACAATTGGAGAGGCAGTGGCGTAAGTTGACACAAGAGGGGTATGGGCAAAAGTTGTAGGTGTGATGTATGTGGATGGCACTAGGAGAGGTGCGGACCGTTTCTTAATAAAATGCGCAGTTGTGTAGATAGGTGACGTCCGGAAGAAAGGAGTACTGTATGTTGTGATAGGAGCTGCTGCAATAGTTGTCGCCAGTGGAGCGTTAGCGATGTAGGTCGATGGCGTGATATAGGTGCTTACAGCCAAAGGTGCAGACCGCTTCTTGATGAAATGCGCGTACCCGGGAAGTGCAGAGTAAGCTAATGGCGCGGAGTAAAGAAGAGGTGATGGGTGGATGACACTGCTGGCCTGATTTGTGATGGTAGTGGTCGCTGGTGACACTACTGTTGACGTGTAAGTCAATGGAGCGGCAATTATCGCCCCTGGAGATGCCACCGCCGCGGCGAAGAAAGCAAACAACACCACCAATTTGAACATCTTGGTCTGTGTTGTTCTGATGAACTGATACTGAAGCAATACCACTCATCGTATTTATAGAGAGTAAAATCAAAAATTAAGGGCGGGCTTGTATTGTAAACCGGTGCAAGAAGGTCGTCCAGGAAGTTGATATTTACTCTTAACAAGGCCATCAAGAAGCTCGGACTGGACAGTATTCATCACAGTCGTCTTGAACTAACCCTCATGAAATAGCGAATCAAAACATTTCTCTTAATTTATGTGAACTAATAGAAATGGTATTCATTATTTTGTTAGAAAAATTATTA
Source organism: Hebomoia glaucippe (assembly GCA_025727935.1). Classification (NCBI taxonomy): domain Eukaryota; kingdom Metazoa; phylum Arthropoda; class Insecta; order Lepidoptera; family Pieridae; genus Hebomoia; species Hebomoia glaucippe. The sequence goes on along the minus strand of JAOSYY010000012.1, from coordinate 3,202,333 downwards.
TCAGTAATTTCTAATTACGAGTAGAAGGATAATCGTATCGAAAGTCTCGAGGCTCCGCTACTTGCGGAAATATTTAAATAATTTGAAAACACTTTTCATGTTATTCTGTTAAAATTTTGACTTGCTTATTAGCATCACGTTTTCTTACAAGCTAGAAAGTAACCAATGAAAATATTCCTCGTTTGTTTGTAGTTCTTAATTATTCACATCATTCGGTTATAAACGAGTAATACCGTGACTCACGGTCAAAATAAAAAATCCAGCGCCTAATCCCACCTCTGTTATATTTAGCAAGTTTTTATTGACGATTAATTACTTCGTTTATAATCCAACGAAAATCTTGAGTAATTTTAAATAAGAAAATATTGAATTTTTGTCATTTTTAGAAATTAATTTAATAAACAACTTAATTTTAATTCGAATGGGGTTATAGTTCATATAGACACTTATTACTATAATGTTCGTGTTTAGTGTTCAATGTTAAACGTTAAGTATTCTTTCATCAAGTTTCATTCGTTGCGCACGAATTCATAACACGATCAATGAATCTTTGAGTAGATGTCCCTAATCCACTAAGCACATTCGCTGTAATACGTCACGATACCCATAGCAAATGACGCATACTCTTGATTTCAATAACAACGCGGCTCACCTGACTTCATAAAGCACGAGTTCAATTAGGATTAAGTAAATCAAAAAAAAAATAGCACATATCGCCGTGAATACATATCGCACTTCAATTAATGTCACTTAAAAACCGACAAAAAGAAATCGTGTAATATGTTTAAAATTTAAAATTCTAATTGAAGTTATCACTCTTTGGGTCTTAATTTACAGAAATAATGCAATCAGATTTTTTAGGAGCTATTTATTTGAATTATAAACTGTTGCTTTTTACATAAAAAAGTGATATTATTTTACAATTGTGAGATTATTGTAGCGGAGATGCAATGTGTAAAAATATCGTTAACGAAGTAGATTTTGTGATTTCGCGAGCTTTCATTCTTGATTTAATTCAAAAACAATAAGACAATGACAATAATATGTTACGTTAATATGCGTGGGGTTAATTTAAATATGTAATAATCGTTCTTAAATGTAAACTTTGTACTTAAAAAAGTCCTTTTATATTAAAGTATTGTATAAGAAAAATTGACAGGTATGACAATGAAGTTTCTAAATGTAGATGTCTCGATCTAATCTAAAATACTATGTTTCTAGTTAATGAAAACTCAGGAATAGTTTATTCTTATGTAATAAAAGAATTCTTAAAGATCATGGCTGTATTTAAAATAATACTTTACTGTACTCACTTATTATTTATTTATGGACAAATAAATAAATAATAAATATTAATGATTAAATGTTATGTAACTTCATAAAAGACAAGAAAGGTCATTCCGTTGAGAATATAACTATCTTCATTATAAGTCTATATATTATCTTGATCGATGGAAGTTAGGCTAAGTTTTGTTGGATTCAAATTTCGGTGCCTCTAATTATTTCGGGAATATAAAAACTAAGATTTTTACTAACAGTCGGTGAAGCCTACAGTCCGTAATAAAAATACGCTATATATTATAAGATATTTTTATGTATACGAAATATAATACTAACTTTACCATCGTAAAAACATTACATAATGGTAAAAAATATTATATAAAGCAAAATATTGTTATAGTTATAACAAAAATATTTTTCATGGTGAGCTTTTTTCTAGCCAAGTCTTTAGTTACATACTAAAGAATAAGAAATAAGTTTTAACTTATATTTTAAACTAATTATGCTGTATATAGCAAATTATAGACTAAGAATGATTGAATATCATTACTAAGTTATCAAGTTATTCGTGACATAAATACTTACAGAATATCCTTGAGTTTGATCTTCAAGTAAATATTTTAATTTGCGATCTTTTAAACATATACCTAGAATTTCACTAGGATGTTAATTAGAAGTGTAAATTCCTGTCAATAGACATATAGACATATAGACATATAGA
>JAOSYY010000012.1:3181861-3192367 GCA_025727935.1 Hebomoia glaucippe | reverse complement strand
TTAAATCTTCAAAAATAGTTTAGGCCTATGCTACTGCAGAATCAGTTTTGGTAATTCTTTGTTTGCTATTTATTATATTAACGATAGACAAGTGTTTCACTAGATGCTCCAAGCATCTCATATCTCAGCCATATGAAATAAATAATTTTTTAATGATATGCTGTTGTATAGGGTTTTTCTATAATAAATATAGAAAAGTTACGTGTAAATGAAAATGAACCATATTTATTTAAGTAACTCTCTTTATTTTTTCATATATTAAATACAGAATAGTAAATTTTGATAGCCTAATTCGTTTCGATTAATTTAGTTCACCAACCGTGTCCCCAACGTGCAGCATGTCCTATGGGTGCAACGGGTGCAGCAACAGCAAGAGGAGCCACTGCTGGCGCAATCACACGGGCAGCAGGCCAGTCGACGCGGGCAGCGTGCGACCAAGCTAGAGCTGGTGCGGCCACAATAGATCGTTTCTTGAGAAGGTGTCCTCCATCCACAGCTCTCGCAGTGTAATGGGCGGCGCGATCCAAGTTAACACTCAACGTGTCCAAAGGTCTTCCATCAGCAGCCAAAATATTAGCTGGTTGACCGGGCGCTAGAGACAGTGGCCCTCTGTAGTTGTATGCACCGTGACCGAGAGCGAGAGGTGCGGCGATCGCTGCTGGAGCCGCAACAACTGGAGCAGCCAGAGCATGAGGAGCCGCTAACGCAGCTCCCCATGGAACGCCCCAGCCCAGACCCAGAGGGGCAATTCCACTAGCTGCCGTTAAGGCAACGGTAAGTGACAACACCACCAGCTTGAACATTGTGGTCTGTGTTGCTATGCGTTTTGAGAGAAACTGTACATGTTCCCTATAAGGTTCACCTTATATACTAAAATTGTAGGCGTTATCCAGATACCTTTGTGACGTCAGATACTATGCAATAAGGCGTTGGTCTGCCATCATACTAGGAAAGAAAATATTGCAACTTATTAAACCTGTGGCGCCTGCAGTGGTACAATATTAGTAAGGCTGATACTGACTGTACCATATTCTCCAATTTCGACTCTATTTCATTAGAAACTAATCTGAAACTAGGCATGGTTTTGTTATTGATAAGATTGTTCATGTTTACCTTGGACTCCTTGATAAAGGTCCATTCACTTTAAAGATTATATTAATTATAATGTATTATAAAGATATATTCTATGAGAAATTATATGCTGTAAAGTAAAGACCAGCTATTAAAATGATTCCAAGCTATTTTGTTGTCACTAAATATCACCACATCTACAGAATACAAAATAAAGTCGAGTTTCTTTAAACATATTTTTAGTTAAAGCTCCCTCTCATTTTGAAAAGTCTTATCAGAACGAAAAGAAAATAATAGTCATTATTATTCTACAAATGTTATCTGTCAATTTATAGCAATAATTTCAACTAAAACTTGGGTTTCGGTGCCGCTGAGTCTACAGAAGTCAGTTAGTTTAATAACGCCTAAGAAAAGTGCATAAACACAGTCGAAGATACTTCTTACCATATTGGGCTTACAATAGGTTGATTTCTTTTGCTCAAGAATAGTGATTTTCAGATAGGTCTCTATAGGATATTTAGTGCTGTAATCTATGTTGCCTACTATACTTAAAAAGAGAAATATTTTTTGCATATGTATATTACTTTACTGTAGTTATCAATGTTTTATATATTATTACACTATCGAATATTACTGAATATTTGATACTGCGATAGTAGCGCAGTCTGCCAGATTAAATGTAAAACATTTCAAAATCAACAAGTACCTACAAATAAAAAAGTATTTAAAATATCATTTTCCAGTGGACCAAATTGTGAATCAAAACCATTCCCGAATACACACAAAACACTAACAAAAATTTCGTTTACATAAGTCCAGCTGTTTAGTGGGAATTAAGTGACAACCACACGGACAGAAGAAATATTTTTATATATACTAAAATAATAAAGCTGAGAAGTATCCTTATTTGATTGAAAGCGCTAATTTCAGGATGCAAATTGCTTTAATATTATATATTATACATATAATTTATTATAAAATTATGCTGATCGGCTAAGTCCTTTGTAAAATTACTTTCGATTTTATTGTTGTAAACCTGTCAACAATAGAACTTATTCATAAAACAAACCCAAAATAAGTTTTAGAAATCAATTTTTATCATCCAGCAGCTCTCTATTCTCATAACTAATTAATAACAAGTTACATATAGAGTTAGAAATGAGTCATTTATCAGTTTATTTGTTCGTAGTACTAGAATTATGTTTTATTAATGACAAATGACAGCCTTATTATCCTGTTGACCGCAAAACTCTATGTATGACCAAATATGTATATAAATAAAAACAAAGATTTATAATTAAAATCATTGACAGATTTTAAGCAAGGTCTAATAAAGAGTTTTTCTAATTAAATGTATCGCTGTGGATTTGCAGATAAGATAGACTAGGTTTGGAATGAGGATCAAATAAACATTAATGTTTTATTTAACTTATAAAATACGCGATAATGTACCGTTTACTGAAAGTAAGTTCCTATGTATTCAAACAATTTTTTTCATTACATGAAAGGCTGTTTGTTAAAATATAATAAATATTTGAAAATGGTTACTTTGGCCCTAAGATATTTAAATATTTGTTACTAATTAATATGGATGGGGTCACGGAATATCGGTATCAGAACGCCTTTAGATTCGCATATAATAAGATTACATTTTCTATATGTCACAAAAAGTGTAAAACCTACCTACCTAGGGCACTTTTGAAATTCGAAAAAGGGTTAGAAGTAAATGACAATATCATTCACTTAGCAAATCGATAAACATAATTTTGAATAATTTATTTAAAAACTGTAATTATTTGTATTTATTTGTATTATCTTTATAATATATATCACATTAATAAAAATGAGTTGTTTGATAACTCTTTATGTGTTCAATAGAAAAAAATTAAATCAAAATCTGGTTATATCCATACTGGACTGCAGGCACAGGTTCAACGATGGGTACAGTAATTACAGGAGTACCATGAACTACTGAGTTGGAGTAGCTAGAGTAACTGTTCACTTCCGGGTATACTGCAGAATATGTTAACAGGTCACTGGGAGCTGGTGCAGCCATTGCGAAAGCCAATAAGGCACACAAAATTACCTAAAAAAATATTCATAATAAATTACATTATATATATGGAATTCTGTAATGAACTTGATGTACGCCCAATATATGTAATTTTTTTCTTTTATACACAAAATTGCTTATGATAAATAATAATAATGTAATATATATCCCGCCAAGCAACGAACGGTGCTCAGGAAAATAATATCTATTTTTGGATCCTTTCAAAGCCGTATATGGAGATAAAAATTGGAAGCTTCGCAGATGAGCGGGTCGTTGAACTTTGTAAGTAATTAGACACCGTTAGCTAACACTGGGGAGGCCGACCTATATTACTATTTATATCACAAAATAACCTAGTTTATTTAAATTGGAATTTTATTTGACATTTAACTATTTTATTCGTACAAAAATATTTAGTTAATTTATTATAAACTTTATCTTTTAATATAATAGACAAAAATTATACGGGCCCCTTAATGAAAATAATTAATACATTCATATATGTTAAAAATTGTATGAATACAACATCTTTTAATTCGTTAAAATCGTGTTTATTTCAAGAAATAACTTTAATTTTAGACAGTTTCAAACTTACCACTTTTTGCATCATAATTTATTTTTATTAAATTTTATGAAAACTGAGTCTATTACGAAGTTTAAACTCCTACTGCGTTTGCAACCAGCACATAATATTTATATCTAGGTTATAAAGCAATTATTTTGAACTTTTTGTGTCATCAAAGTGTTTATTATAATATGATAATAATTATCTTACGAAATCACAGTACAGTTAAGCATTTTCACATGAGTTAAGTGCTAACCTGACCTTAAATCGCTAATTATGAATTACTAAATATTATTGTAAAATCTTATTGTTGTATATTTTATTACTGAGTATTCAAATCTTTAAAGCTGTATGTGTATTCATACGTTGCTAAAAATTCGTAATATTACAAAAGCCTTATTATATATGACGGATGGATTCGGCTTGAATGGAATATCTCAGATACGTTCCTAATATAAAAAAGATATGGATTTCCTCGAGTTGTAAATATACAATTGTAAAGGACAAGCATTCAACCTTCATGATATATCTTTGTATCAAATTATTACATTATACAAACAAACTTTAAAATGATATCGTTAGTTATCTAAATAACTGTGAGAAGTGTTAATAGTTGTCTCATATATTTAATTTGTCAATTAGATTTTTTATAAAATAGATATAATAGTAAAACACAAAAATGTAAATAGAAAAATAAAAATAGAATAAAAAACGTAATCTGGAAAAACCATCAGCTGGGGAGCTTGGCCCAAGCAACCGATGTTTAGGGCCGCAGAGAAAGAAAGCTTCTGACAATACGTGATAGATCCAGGAGTACTACCTTTTGCCCCTTGATTCAACTATCAAGCGAGAGACTTAATTTAATGTATTTATTATTAAAGTATTAAAAATCAGTTATCATTTTTTATTTAGTTTGTCGTTGATTTAGACCAGTGATTGCCAAAGTGGTCCAGATGGAAAAGACTTGCTAGGAGTATACGTTGGCGTGACAAGAAAAGTAAGCGATGTTCTTTGGAAATTGGTCTATTTTCGATAGTGTGAAGAACTAATAATGTCGGCTTGACTTCACCTATCAATGTAAAAAAGTAAAGTTGGAATCATTTTTTTGATTGGCCAACTTTGCTTAACTGATATCCACGTAAACCATAATAAATTGATCTTTTGAATTGCAAAATTGAGACACAATAGATTTTTAACTATGTCTAAGAACGCGCGTGCCTTACTGTCTAGGATTTAATTACAAAATCAATCAATTTTCACTTTTCACTATCTAATTTAAATAAAATAAAACTAAAAATATAATAATTAAAAAAAGATTATTAAAATATTTTTTCATTCACGTACAAAAATTATAACATTAAAAAAACTTTTTGAGAAATCGACTTGTTAATTTGAATTTCTATTGGTATGTACAGTGTTAAATCATTACATCTCTTCAGGCATGTTAGATTTTAATTTATAACGTGCGAGAACCAGCTATTAGTCATATTATAAATAGTTTAAAGTATATCAGTTCCGCTATTGAATTACACCAAAGTATTCCAAGGTCACTTTGCGCTTATAAGGCAAAAAATACAGTAGCAAAAACAAACACGAGTTGAGCCAACTTCCTTCAAATCATGTCTTCTACTCTCAATATTGTTAATAAATGATCAATTTTATATTTCACTAACTACCCTCTATCTATATATATAAATATATATATTACGTACGTTATTAGATACAATATGTATATTATCTAGACGTTTCGCCCGCTTTTTATTTGAGATGGTTATACAAGCAATTTTTAAAATATATATCAAAAATTTTGTAGGTCAATTAAACGTCCCAAAACTGCAACATTTTTAAATGAACATTCATTAAAATATTTGGTTTGGGATTTTAGCGTAAGGAAACACGTAATTATTACTTATATGATATGATAGTTTAAGTGTTTATGAAAATGAAGCTTTAAACCAGGGCAATGAAATTACTATAGTGGTTTCTTGATTTGTTGTTGACCGTTTTAATTTTTATTTTGGAATTCGGATATGCTTTGACGACAGAAACGGACATTACGGCAATTCACGGGCTTTCGGACCACATCGATCACTTTACGACTTCTTACTCCAGACGGAATGTATGTAAAGATAATTTTAGAAATCTTCTCGCCCCAATAATACTGAAATATTTACCTGTACGTTTAAGTAATACTCCACAAAAAAACATAACTGAATATATGTATACAATATTATAAATTCATAGAGTTCGCAGAAGGTTTACTATTTATGAATTTCATTTATCTATCAATTAAAACTTTTTATCAAAATGTATTTATAAATGTATAATAACACAATAAGAATACGGAAATTTTCATCGGTTAATTTAAAATACCAATACGTTATCGGTAGTTTTAAACAAAAATGTTGCTATACTAGAAGATTTATATTTAAATTTATTTAATAAGCTAAAATCTTCAAAATAAGAATTTTTCTTCTAAATTGTTAATCTTCATGTTTGAAATTTGTCTATGGTAAACCAATTTTAACACACTTATAGTTTATAGTATTCGTATATGTTGTGTAGGCAGTTATAGAGGCTAGTGATACTTATTTATTTTTTTCAGATTTCATATGATAACCTAACTCAACCCAATTTCGGAGAAGTTTCATTTTCCGTAGACATAATATTCATAATTATTAAAAAAAATATTATCGATTATCCATAATGTATTAGTTTATTACAATGATTTTATTTGGAAAATATATTAAAATTCCTTAACGAACTTAATGTTGTTTGCCACGGGAAGTAATGTAGTTCGGTCAAGCAGTTGTAGGTCGCCTTGATCTAGTAAAACTGGTTTCCGGACATGCTACAGAGTACAAACCTTTTTGTATTAAAATAATATTTACATTAAAAACATTATTCTGAGTCTTGATCTTAAAAGGTGAGAAGAGAAAGGAAAGTATTTTTTGAATTCCTTTACATATTGTGATCGATTCTATAATTATATTGTATACTTACAATCAGCATTGAGAAATTAATTATTAGTAGTTAAATACGTTGTTTCTAACTAGATGTCGCTACGTAAGTATGGAGTAGATGATAATGTAAAAATAGAAAAATATTTAACTTTTACCCAAAATCCTGTAGATTGTTACTGTGTGTGAAGATCATTGTATTGTAATAAATAAATTTCAATAAGTAAATTTTTTTAGGGTTTTATGAATTCTAAATCATGTTTTATTTAATAATTTATACATATTGGTAGAATATGTCCTACTTAACTGAGCTGAAATTAATACTTTACAATATTACTAAGATTGAATTTCATGTGTAATCAGCCGTTAAATTCATGTTTAGCGCATACGACATTTAAGAATTAATGGGCAATGATATTGTAATTAATTCCTAAAAGGTACTTTTATTATTACCATATTATAATAGTAACGAGGAATCTGTAGGCTAGCGGTCGGATATAGCGACCACAGCGCCAGGGCACCTCGTTCGAGTCCTAGTCGGAAAGCAGTTGCATTTTAAAAATAAGTGATTTCTGTTCTGCCTCAGGTATGAGCTGCTTGTGGCCGGACGGGTGTCAAAAACGCAGGCATTTCTGGGTGACGTATCACGGTTCATAGGTGGAAAAGTCGTGAAGTGCTGTGGGCGTTTCTATTTCAGTCTATGAATATCCAAATACTCGAAATAATTATAAATAAGGTCATATGGCTAAGGCCTTTTTATAGCCCATGGACCTTGGTGGTGTCCATGGGCTATAAGAGTCACTTAGTATAGGCGAACTGTTTGCCTTCCTATCGTATAAAAAAGAAAAAACAGTAACTTTTACAATTCAATTTTGCTAAAGTGCGTGATGAATAAAATTAAATATTTAATCACCTCCTGCATTATTATACGTCTATTTATATTTGTTATGCTCAATCTATATCGTAAATTGATTTTATTAGATATTCAACTCTTAACGCGATTGGATAGATAGTATTAATTAATTCATTACTTCCACGTATTACTGTTTAGCATAAAGCCTGCATATTTTAATTCATTTCAAAATACATATTTCAAAAACGGATATATATCTGTTTCTTTAAGAAAGCAATGTCTTGGTTAGAAATATTTTTGATTTTCCATATTTTCATCTATCAGTAATATATGTCAAATAGTTAGTAGCAAAATATGCAATAAAATATATTTAAACATCCCGTAGGTCCGTGCAAATATTTAATACAGCTGATAAGAAAGTTTATATTTTTAAACAAAACATAAGAATGAGAATTGCATAGTTTAGATTAAGTATTCCGTTTAGTATTGTACATCATTTTAGAAAATATGGGTCACTTTTTAATTTTCTGGAAGGTTTAAGATATTCCTTTTGACGGATTGCATTTAGAAAAAGAATTAATTAACTACACAATAGTAAATGCTAACCATATAATGCATTACAATATCTTAGAATGCGTATCCGCGAAGTGTCTGATAGCGTGACAGTTCTGTATTAAAGCTCACGTCGTGTAGGCAGTACGTAATCTGATCATTCCAGTTCGATTCTTGGCATTGTTGTTATAATGTATAACAGCGTTGCTGCTAGAATGACAACTGCTTATACCTAAAGGGTTGACCTAAAAACCTTATTCTATTCTAAGCTTTTAGTTCATTAGCTTTTCTTTATTTGTCAAATGTATGTGCTTGTTTGACAATTTTTTTGTAAATATTCCTAGATAGAAAATAGAGATGTATTGTATGAACGATTTATATTGAGATAAAAACAACCTTCATTATATATCAATTTATTTTGAATAGTTTTTTAATTAAGTATTTTACTTTTTCTATCGTTCGATGTCCATGTTGGAGGTTATTGACCTTTGTCACAACCTTTTTTTTTTCAGAGTAAAAGTAATATCACGCACTTTTTGTGACAGGGATTGGGTCGAAGAGACTTGTAAAAACATGTTCAGCATACCTAATGACTTACAAAATAGTGTAAATTGCGCCTTAGTTTGCTTATATATTATGAAACCATCTATCTGTCTGTTTCCAGAATTTTAAGACAGTAACAAAAGATTTCAGTGACCACACCCTCAACTATCTGACAACCAAACCGAGTTAAAAGCAAGATACATTAAGAGTAATTTTGGCGTCCAAATAACTTTTACGTGATCACGTTATTGTTATACTATCCGAATAAAGCACGCTCTCATGACGTTTCGTGATAACATAAAGATTGAAACACTAAAAACAATTGCAACAACGAGATCTAGGCCGCTGAGATACATGTATTCTCTTTCAAACACTTTAAATGTATCTCTTATAGTCATCAGACCTTTCTAGATATTACCTTAAATGAATTACTAATATAGCTATCATTTAGATACAGACACGATCTTTAAAACCACTTACACGTTTATCTGATAAAAAATCTCATTCTCTTAGAGAGGCAGAGATTAGACGGAAATAATAATTTGCCGTGTATCTGAAAAATGTACCATTTGTTATATAAAGAATAATAATATAAATCTATATAAGTCGAGTTGGATATTGTTGTTTATTACGGCTGAATTTTGATATTTTCGTGAGTTACGAAGATAGATAGATTAGAAGGGATTTTAAGGAGGATAAAATTCATTGTTATAAATTATTCTGAGTTTTTTTTACCCACCAATGTAAGAAGGGTTTAAGGCATTGAAGTGTTTCTGAGGCATTTTAGATCCTTAAGTGATACATATATTTCGCTAAGATATTGATTTTTTTGAAAGATAACTTAATTCAGATCATCAGAAATACTTAAGAATTAGTAAGGGTAATGAGAAACCATTTTAATCCGAGATTCTGTTTCCACAATTATATGTAATTTAAATATTTTCAGTGATATCGTATTTAGCATCAACAAAACATAAAATTAATTTAATAAAACATTAGGTATGTATAATAAATTAAATTTAGCATAGCTAGCTTGAAGGTATTGTGCCATTGCAGGACAATGATTTAGAGGATAACCTCTAAGGACGATAACTGGTTTTACGAGCAGTAAATGGCTTTCAAATTGCAAATAACATTTGAATTGAACGATCTTATTGAATCTCGGAAATTCTTTCCAACCTTTAAACTTTTCGAAAACTAATAATATGTGAATATAAACGAAATCTCGCACCATCATATCACAGAGGGATTATGCTAATAACTTTACGATTCTTTAACTATTAGGATACATTCGAGCCTAATTTTAGTCTATAACAGACACGTGCGATTCGAAAATAAAATCTCTCGGTACACATATATAGAACATTGTGTTTATATTAGGTATAAATACACAATTTATAAAATGTCTACTTGCGTAGTTGTTGCAGTTTATCTCCGAAATCGCTAGACGGAGTATATATTGTTACTAGCAGATAGCTGATGCGCTATTATTAATGGGGTTATAAGGCATCAATGTAATAACCATAACCGAATTGCGTACTGGGCCTAAATATTAAAATTTCACAGATTGTAACCGAAACTTAAGTCAGTAACATTCCAAGCCCACGTTCTATGCTGTCTAGCTCCATAATATTATCGGCAAATTGTAGGTAACAACGTAGAATTTGTTAATATCTAGGTAATAAATACGTTCTAAAATAAATTAAGTCAAGCGCAATAGTACTGCCATATTTAAATTCATTTTTAAGGTCTGTTATGTAGTCCACACTGAATAAATCCTTCTTTGTATACTAACAATTTGAAAAAATTGTACATCTAAATTTAATGTGCTTACCTAATATTTTATTTGCTATATATGAATGCAGGTGTAGTCAGATACTTACTGGAACTTATTTTCTAGTTGTTAACA
>JAOSYY010000012.1:3139193-3177310 GCA_025727935.1 Hebomoia glaucippe | reverse complement strand
CGCACGCCACTGAGGCAAGAGCGAAGAACACCACCAGCGATTGCATAATGAACGTGGTCTGTGTTTTGTCTGACGAAACTAAGTAGATCACTTCAAACCGTGCACGGCCGACTGATAAATTCGAGTCGGTATCAAGGGTATTTATACGAATCGTGTGTAATTAAAAAGTTTTCAGTAATGTTAGAACAAAGTGAAGTTTCAATGAAATGTGATTGACCTTGTTATGTATGGCGTTCAATTCGGCGTCGTAATAATATGTAGTATAGTATGTGCGTGGTAGACACTGCTTTGTGATACATTATCTTACATATAAAATTATATTTTATTTCTTTTATAAATCAATAAACAATTTTTAAATACTAATAGACAACATAATCTAATATATTAATAAGAATAATAGATCTACAACTTCTTCATAAAATTATTCCAACTGTTTTATTAAAGAAAGCTAATATAAATAATTTTTATAATCAGGGCGTTTATTTTTGTTACATAATTCCAACAAATATATTACACAAGCGACCAACCGAAAAAAAGGAAGTACCGACATAGCGCGTTTACATATATTTCATATATAAACCATTATTTATATTTGCTTTAGGAGATAAAGAGCTTTCGGTACGGTAACTAATTAAAATATTTAAAAAAATTATATAATCTGGTTCTTATACTTTTCAAGTTTTCGATAAAAAGTCGTTGTGTGTTGACTCTCCCCACAAGGGACGTGAACGATTATAATAAATTTCGTGTATGTTTAAAAGCACCGTGATCGATTTACAGGTTATGGCTTAAAAAACAAGTTTGATAAGGAAATATGTTTTTTTAATATTTTTTCAAAACTCTTAAAGCATTAGGCATCATGCAGTGGAACTGTAACTTCTAAAGAAATACAGGTTTCGTGTGTGCATGAGTGATTATCCCCTCGTATTTTTAAATCAAAGAATAGGTTATCTAAGTTAAGGAAGGCTTACACATAAAATATATGTTTTTAATTTTTATAATCACAAGTACATAAGTGAAAGGGTCAATGTTATACTATCACAATGTTATGAAAGGAAACGGCCTTTGCTTGTTCTTAGTACTTAACTTTTATAATAGCGACTTTTAAGCACACTTTTGTTTCTTTTTAACTGAACTTTTATAATGTAATTACATGGATAATTTGACTGTAAATAAAATTAAGTAAAAGTATATAAATTGCATCCATGCACACCGACAGTGTAATTTATATTTTATGACTATATAATATATAATCTATATTCATCAAAGAGATTTGAAATTAATCTGAATTTATATATATTTCCAATCACCTTATACTCCTAAAACAATCTTTTAAACACTAGCAAAACTAAAAATATATACCTACGTGTTTAAATATTATAATATAGTAATATTATTTGAGAAGGCAAAACTTAAAAATAAATTATATTAATATAATCGTTTTCATTGGTTCGCTAGTCACTACGGTGTAATCTAAAAAATAGTAAGGGGCTTCCAAAATATTTATTCATAATGTATAATACATATTTTCCTTTTTTCAATTAACAATATTACCAAGCGTACACTGAGGGATGAAAAGATTGAACGTTGACCACTGCTGGAGAAACAATTTGGTGTGAAATAACAGCAGGAGAGGTCTTCACGTCTACACGAGACTGTTGGGAGACGGCAGAAGGTGTTTGATAGACGGTTGCTGGGGCCAAGTACACAGACCGAGCGTCAACAACACTTGGCACAGTTTCTACTACGGTAGGAGCAACAACATGTTCCGATACCACCGCAGGGTACGACTTGACATCAACACGGGACTGATGTGATACAGCACTGCCACCCACGTAGGTCTTCTCCACTGGTACGACTACCGATTTAGCATTCAATACCAGGTTAGTAGCTGGCGCTGATACTAGCGCAGGAATAGTGTCAACGACAGGTGATGCATAATAAGCTTGGGTGACTAATGGGGCCAGCTTAGCATCGACACGAGCTTGATGGGAAACAGCCGGTACATTGTAGTAAGTTGGTGACACAACCAGTGTCGATTCTAATGGCTCCGAAACTAAGATCGTGGATCTTTTATCCTTAGGGTGGGCAGCGCAGAGGGCAAATACAATACTTAACACCACCAAGGATCTCATCGCGAACGAGGTCTGTGTTAAGTTTTATAAATAACACACCAAAAATATCGGCTAGACTGACAACGTTCAGATGAATCGCTCTATTTATACGTGTTCTAATTAATTTTACATCCTCACAAAATCACAAAATTATTTAGGCAGATAGGACATGTTGTCGTCCTTGACGGTTGGTATTTCTAGCGTTCGGTAAAAAACTATGTTATTTTACATTTTGCTTAGATTTGCATGCGGACCAACTCGTTACTTTTCCTGAGAAACGAGGCTGCTTAATTATACAGCGCTGACTCTATTAAAAAAACACGAATATCAATTGATATTTACCTAAAAAATACATAACAAATGTACAAAATAAATATAATTAAATTATAGTACAGCGAGTATTACTAAAATATTTTTCTACGCTTGGTCTTACAGGAAAAATACTGAATTTCACGATTTAATTCATATTATCGATTAACTTCATTTAAAAACTAAGGAAAATAAACTCATTAATAAAAGTCGGAACAAGCTCAAAATATAATATATGCTATAATCAGACATAACAATCAGCACGTGTCTAATACAACTTAAATAAGAATCGAAAATTGATTATGCCCATTAATCGTAGAGTTTTCAAATTTTACTTGTTCAACAATCAAGAAGATATACGGAACTCTACCTACACTTTATTTTCATTCACTAACATTATACAATAATTTTAAGATAAGGATACATCATGGCATTTAATAATTACTTAGAGTCTAATTTATGAAGGGCGTATTTCTAGATATCCGCAATTAAATATCTTGTTTAGTAAATTTCAAATACAAACAGGCTCTTAAATGCAGAGGATTTAGTATATTTACTGGATATTCTTTTAAATTCTCCGTTTTAAATACAAATGGATTATGAAGTAGTTCACTTGGTATTATAACATTTAAGACCAAGTAGTATGTGCCTACACATGTTTAAGTACATTTAATACTCTTTCATTAAAGGTATTATATTAAAATAAATTAAATTATTAGAAAGGGCTGAATAATATACAAAATAACGGCCTCTATCAGTTGAAGAAAACATTAATTCGCTTAAGAAACTATCTAGAGTGTAAGCGCCTCGCTGCGTCAGACACAGATGTAGAAAGGAACTTTGAACCAGCGAACGTTGTTTTTATAAAGTTAACTAGATGGCGTTTATACAACGATGTAACAAGCTTGAGGTGAAATATGTAAAATATACGGTTAAGATAAAGGCAGCACTGTTGCCTAAAATAAGCTCCACCTAATGATATAGTTCCGAAAACAGTAGAATGTTGTCATACAATTGCAAACGGTATAGCTTTACGGAGCATTTATAATGCTAATAAAACGTTTAAAATATATGTTTTTTTTTTTAATCAGGAACGATTGTTTTTTCATCCCATCATCAAAGGTGTACGATCTTCAATCTTCGTTTTTGGGAGCAGTCCACTAACACCTGTATTTTTATTATTGTTTATTAAATAAAATTAGCATTGGATAAAGCCGAAAATAAGGTATTTGAGTAAAAATTGCATACGCTAATTTCACTTATGGTATCTGATGTTTAAACATCTCAAATCATTTTTCTGTGCATAGTTTTGACTATTTTGGCGACGCTTTAGTATAGATTGAGACTTGAATTAGGTTGTATGAACCTCAAAATCTGATGTAAAAAAAAGCCCATGAGAATGAACTAAGATTTGATACTTCCCTTCTCTTAAGTCCCTTTCCGTTTCCTTATTATGTAGTGATTTAAAACAACTACGTTGAGTAATGACAGGGATATTATTAAAATTACATGAATAAAACTATTTAATGTAAATTAGCTGTAAAACCTGTCCAATCCAGGCCGCGCACTATAGTCCTTGGCGGGAACCTTAGGGAAAACCAAAGTTACGTGGCCGATCGAACAATCAACTAAAAGTAGGACATCGGTTTAATCGGCACAAAGAAATCTTAGAGCTGTTTATTCTTATTACCCTTCAACAGTCTTGTGTTTTTGATATATAATTTGATTTGAACAAGGATTTTACATTTAAAGTTATTTGAAGATTTTAAAGTAAATGTAAGGAAATCAAAATTAGATTAAAGTACTTTTTAAATCTTACATTCAAAAATAATAATTGCGAAATAAATGCATGAATATGTAATATTTCCATAATAAATATTTTTGAAGTTAAGTCTAATAAAAATAATATGAATGCCGCCAATACCGCTCCATGAACGGTTTGTGCTATGAAATGGTCGACCTCGGTTGCAATATTAGGCGCAGTTCGGAAAACCCCCAATACGAGTATAAGTTGCAACAATAATTTCTAAGTATTAAACAAGTTAATTCAATTATCTATTACAATATTAAACACGAACGTAAGAAATTAAAACGAGTACTTATTGTTGAATAGTGTTCCAAGTTTTGTGATTATTATTTTTTAAATTGACAATTTAAATATGTATATTATTCATATAAATAATAAATTATTTATGCGTATTTTATAGTAATAGAAATTTGAAGATTGACAGCATAAATATTGTTAGAATACTGTATAGTAACGCTACACGTTAATCCTTATACTTAAAAAGCCGCTTACGGAAAACTGACCTTAGCAAAAACGGTTAAAGCCTTATAGTTTAAAATATAAACTTATATACAAATTATTCGTACATTTGTATCCCACGCATATTTACTCGGTAAAACGAATTCTTGCAACACCGTATATAAATAACCACCTACCTCACTTCACTTACAAACAATAAAATTCAATTGTCTCCATTTTCGTTTTTCTACCCGGGAATTGCTGTGTTGTCACGAACTCGTTGGCATCAACGTTTACAAAAAATCTTACTATAGAATGTTACGAAATGTTCAATTTGGAGATGCTTCATTGAAAATTTAATGTAGGGGTATTAGATTGACTGTGATTAGAGATTTATCAGAGACGCGTGTTGCGGTCAGTGTGAGGTCATTGCTTGCTTACATAATCATGAAGTCAATGTGCTTGGTACGCTACAATCAAAACAGCGAAACTCAGTAACTAATATGATATAATAATGATTTAATATGCTTAGTATGTACGTTACAAACAAAACGTATGTAACAATCCCGTCTTTCACGTATTTTTTTTATTTTAACCACCTGAAACTACTTAGTCTAAACATGAACGGCCTTTTTCACCATAAACGGCGGTTCATTATCTATCAGTCCGAAATTAACGTTCGTATAATGTGCTTGTACTAGAGAAAATATCATAAAGACAATGGTAGCTATAATCCAAAAGTTAATAACGTGTCATCAATTGAACCATAAAGCGTAGAAAGAAATGGTAGGAACATAAATAATATGTGATTATCTGTTACGTAGAGTGAATGATAATTGTTTCCGATACCACAATATGTATGCATAGGAGTTTGTATATCTTTGATCTGTGCACACTTTAAACTCGAGTAGGACAGGAAATATATACTTAAGTTCAAAGTAACACACGATATGGATAATTAGAAACTTGTGTATTGATAATAAAACAGCTAAATTTGTCAAGATTCTTATTACAATGCCCTAAAATATCGCAAATCTAACACAACACACAGAAAGTATACTTTGTTAATTTTAGTTATCTTCCTTTGATGATACATTGCACGGACCTCATTTCTGTGTACCCATATGAATGTCACATACGACCTTGATACGTTACACATTATTCATGTTTGTATTATTGTACAACACAAAAACTTTTAAGACCTTAAGTATTCAACAAGCCGAGTTGGATTCTTGGTTCAGCGAACTGTTGCGCAAGAAACATCGTCAGCGTGTATTGCGCCCGCGCAGGTCCGGTTTCTATTGCACTGGAAAGCCCCTCTTGTGCAAGTCTTCTAGCATGTAATGCCGATATAAATCCTGGTTTTAACCCAATTCTCAGCAATTACCATGCTTGACCTATTTTGAGAACGAGATACATTTACAAGTTTTTAACTTGCAGCTTACTTCTAGCTGAAGAAATATGTTACAAAGTGAACACAATCTAATCTGTTCCACGACACTCCATATATTTCAACTCCTTCAAAATATTAAATTCAGACCAGTAGATTTTGAAAACCATTAAAACGAGTTATTTGAAATGTTCTTGGAGGCTAGTATATATGTTGTTAAATAGTTTTAGTATTTTATTCTAAACTATATTCTTATATATTTTCTCTTTTCTACTATCTTTATTCTTTCTCATATAATATATATGGATACTATGATTCTCAGATATATATGAGACTTCATTTAAAGTACAATTAATGAATAAGAAAACAAGATCGCGTTGCTGTAATTTGAAAGATTTGCACTTTGAGAAAGGACAAAGTGCGCGTTGAACTCTTTTCTATGCTAAGAATTATTTTCAAATTAAAAATACATTTAAATTTATTAACATAGTAACGAAAAAAGGAAAGTTATATTCTATTATTTGTTTCAATTCATTTTATTAATAAAAATTGGTTTCTTATTTGAAACATCTAATAACAATTTTAAAAAATGTCAGGGATGAAGAAAATTCTAATAATGATATTACAAAATTTATTTTGAGAAAGAAGTAATAGTATAATTCGAACGCTTTTTATTTAAAACGCCTACATATTATATTTTATTCAATTTTTATAAAGCAATCCTTATTTCACACAACTATATTGAGAGAAAGTAGGTTAAAACAATTATAACCTATTAAGGCAGGACATAATGCGACCTGCTGTAACACGACGTGTTAGATAACTATATATCTAGGCCTATAATTGTTTTGTTTTAAATCTTATTTGTTCAGATTTGTTTTTCGAAATTGAAAGTAAAGAAACATTTAATTATGTATCTCTAGTATTGGAAAGATAGTTTGAAAGTTTAAAAACAATAAAATATACTTAGGTCAAAACTATTTAAAGATCTCGATTTACATGAGCAAATCTATAATATATTAATGAAATTACGTATTTACTGACCTATTTCCGTATAATAATAATTGATATAAATATTTTCGAAAATAAAATTTTGTATTTTTTCTTTTTACTCATTCCTACGGTGAAGAAGTCATATACTCGGAGTCAATTTCGATTGTTTCTTAGAAAGTCGAAAGTAAACAAATCAGACGCTATTACGTTTACGATTAACTACATAAAATTATGTATATCTAGCATCATTACAGGACTTAATCAGTGCATTTATTAAATAGTGGTTTTTTTAGTAATGCTGTAGAAATTATGAATTTGTATAAATCTATACAATATTATGAAGCTGAAAAGTTTGTTTGTTTGTTTGAGTGCGCTAATCTCAGGAACCTCAGGTCTGATTTGAAAAATCCTTTCAGTGTTGGATAGTACATTTATGGAGAAAGTCTATAGGCTATATTCTATTTTTTTTAAAAAACAGGGCTCCTTACTAAAAGTCCATTAATGTAAGTCAAGGTGTAAAAATCGATATGAACGCGAGCGAAGCCGCTGGCAGAAGCTAGTATTCTATAAAAATATAAATTGTAACTTAACAGTAATAAAAAATTATTACTTACTATTTTAATTCGCAAGCAGTTCATTTTTTACTTTAGTTAGAGTACGTTTATTAGATATATTTGTGCAGAATACGGTAATTGTTATTTCAAATTTTTCATAATTAACAAAATATGGTTTAAAGTTGAAATGTAAAATAGTTATATGACGAAAAGGAAGTTTGTAGTTTCTTTCTGTCACTGTTCAAAGTAACTAATGAAAACAGTCCTATTAGAATAAATACGGGAATAAGTAACAAAACTTTAAATGAAGGCGTGGATACGAACAATAATTAATATTATGAAATTATGTCTAAAATTTCTTTATGTTTTACGGTAATAATTAGTTTAAAATAAATATCTCAAAATTAATTGCCTAAAAAGATGCCTATATTTGTATGTGATTATAATTTTATTAGTTGGTAGAAGTAGGTGGCAAAAGTCTAAATCCATTTGTAAAAGTATAATGAGTATCATAAGCATTTTAAATGCTGATTTAGTTCCCAGAAATGATATACAACATCTGTAACCACCTTAAGGAGGTTAATTTTTAACAGATCCGCCTAACTGACCTTTGTGGATATCCCAATTGCCTAATGTCTAGTCGGAACTTCAGAATGAAGCAAAGGGTTGATCAATGACAAAGACGTCATACCCTGTACCAAGTGCGTTTCGTTCATGATTCTGCGACTCTATAATCGACTTAAGAATCGCTCTCTGCAAAGATATAGTCACATTTAGGCAACAGTTTGCACTTAGTGGTACAAGTCTCAGTCGATCATCTTACAAAATCGGAGCGCGTGCATCTTTACGCTGGTCGAAGTATAAAGCGTTGTGGTGGTAGATAAAGCAGTCATTCGAACGCAAACTAAGCAACAGTGAAGTAGTGAAAACGAAGTAAACTATTATTAAGTGTTATAAAAGAAAGTTTTACGATATATGTAAGTTTCAGTGCGTGTGTTATAAAAAAATAACGGTATCAATACTTTTTGGATCTTTAAAGTGCTTTCGTATCACCAATTCAGGATATAAACATAATTAACTGGTGAAATGCATGAAAATTAATATTTCTAACTTATTAATTTATATTTAAAAAGATCTTAATGTTATTTATAGAGCCCATGTAAAATTTAAATATAAATAATAAAAAAACAACTTCTTATAAAAAATATGCAAGTTCTCCAGTTAATTATTGTTTTAAGCGTTCTACCGTAAAAGTACTTTCACTTTCAAACAGACCATAAAATTTCGCGAATAACAATAACAGGATACCATATGATATATCTAAGATCTAACAATTTCAATGGACTCTCATTATTTTCTCTTGAAAGTAGTTCTCATTACTTGCACATGTTTCTCATTGTTTGCACACTTTTACTAAAATGCATCAACAATTACTTCTTTTACTTTCCGGTAATATTTTGTGAGTTTTATATTAATTTATTACTTAACCGGATTATAAACACAAACTAGGTGAGACAATGCGTTATGTAAAAAGGAACGGCAGTTCAAAATTACATCACAACGATTACGAGACTTATGACGCATTGGCAAAGATTGAGACGTGCTACTCTTACCAATGGAGCGCATGTACCGGTTTTTGTTGACATTGACATCATTAACGCTTTCTTTCATAACAAAAACAAAAATAACGACCTATTTTTTTTAAGCTTACCCATTATTTTACAAGTTTTGATTTAGAAAAAGCTCTTAAGTAAATATATTATCTTGTATACAATTAATTGTTTCTGATAATACAGTTAATTTTATATTTCATCGATATTTAAAATATATAGTGACGATTATCAAGATAGTTTTTTGACGTACATTTTCTTTGAGGCATATAAAAGAGAACTTGAGAGCGCTTTCGCATCGCCGCCTTCGTGTCGCAGTTTGAGCACTCGTAACGCAGCATTAACGATATGGAAGCTTATATAATCATTGTCCGCGAAAGTAAAAGCGATCCTCCACCTACTAGTTTCGTCATCGTATATACTTTATATATGTTTTTTATGTTTGACGCGTAATATGTTCTTCTTTTTAATATTGTATTAAAATTATATTGTTTTTATTTTACAGACGATGCGGTGGTTTACTATATGTGGTGTCCTCATACTTGCTATAGCAAGCACATCCGCAGATTGGGCATGGGGTGACGATAAATCTATTAAAAATGAAGAAGTAGCTCCTCAATCAACAGACCTATTACAAGGTGAAGAGATCAGCGAAGGTAAAGAAAAAAGTACTAATCCGGATGGCTCTGTCCTCGACGAAATCGTTGATGAACTTGTAAGCAGTAAACAAGGAAGAAGCTTGAGTGGATTTGACGATGTTTACAGTGATCCTACTATTAAAGAAGCCTTAGATGCAGGTGACGATACTGAAGCAAGAAACCTAATTAAAGGCAGACTTTGCACTCTTGGACTTATACAAGTACGTAAAATAACAAAATACTATGTTAGATACAAAAATACACTATACAACTTTTAAAATCTAATAATAATGTTACTTACCTTACAGTGTGATGATGAAGATACCCAAGAAAAAAGAACGTACGTCTCGCCAGACGAACTCATTTACGCACAACCTGTTGACATTAAGCCTATTGGAAAACCAGTTGCTTCAATTCCCATTCGCGGCCCACCAAGAGCATATGGACCTCCTAAACCAATGCCATATCCTCCTCGCCCACAGAAATATCCACCTAAAAGACCAGGGTATGGAATTAATCGTCCTGGTTTTTCAGAAAAATATGGTACTGCCAGTAATTCCTACCAATTTTCTCAAAACGGTGGCGCCTTTGGAAATGATTTCAACTATGTTACCAAACCACCTAGTTTCGGAAACGAGAGCCCTTACTCTTATGATAATCCCAAACCAATTTACAACAAAGTTCCATCAACTCTTCAATCAAATACGAAAACTGAATCTGTTGTACAACAGCATGTACATCACCACTACGTGCACAGTGATGCTGAAAAGGATCCAAAAGTTATCATAAAACCAGTAGCTATCCCCGTTGGTTCAGTAGGTCATCTAAACTCCCAACTTCACAATCAGGAAAATTCAGGTGTTATAACTGCATCCGGTGCCGATTATAGCTCTTTTAATTCGGGTGGTTTTAAGCCAATGACAGCAAGTTTTCTTCAAACCAAACCAGTATACGAAAGTGAAACTATTTATGGTTCACAATTTGGACACAACAGTAATAGTTATAACAGAGAAAACTTAAATATCCAGAATCAAGGTCTCCCTAACCAGTACGCAAATAACGCTTTCGATGATCAAAAATATGGAAATTCTTTAGGATCTTATGCTTCCCAAAATACCGAATTTTATAAAAAGGAATTACACGTAGGTTCAAATAACAACGGATACAACCCAGCTGCAGGTTTTGGACAAAGCAATTTATATCAAGAGAATTACCATACTGGTAAAGCTCAGGGCCTAGAGTGCGTTTGTGTTAACTATGATCAGTGTCCCAGTCAAGAAGTTATTGGGCGCAGAGATGACTTATACTTACCAATCGACCCCCGTAACAAGGGTAGCGAAATATTAGCATTAACAGATGAGCAAGCAGAGATATTAACAAATGGGACAGAAGTGAAGAACACAACTGAGGTCAAGAGTATCACCAAGAGAGAAGCTAAGTCTGATAAAACCGAGGAACCAGCAAAAGAAATTGAACCGGTAAGTTTATAAACTTAGTATAACAATTTAATATATTATAATCATGCTTCAATCCTCTAAAACGTCCTTTGCACTACATCCTCTTATCAAACATTACATAAGGTGAAGACTGGGGTAACCGTCATTCGAATATGTTAATCATTACAAATTTAAGAAATGACCTAATTAAATGTAACTTGGGCACTGACACCTAACAAAAATTCAAAAGATTTCTTTTATCTGAAAACTTATTACTACAGCGCCTCCTTGGATTCGCTGGCTATGGCGGCAATGGTGGTAACACCAACAAACAAGTGCAGCCCACGTTTGGTGTTTCGTTTGGGTTGCCCCAGCCTTCCCACGGTTATCCCATAAATCCTTATAACTCAAATCCTATACAAAATCCTTATGGACCTGCATTAAATGGAGGTGGAATAAACTTGGGCTTACTATCAGTAAATCCGTTACTAGCTGTACAAATAACGAAAAACGACTACGGAGATAAAATTGTTAAGCCGTTTGTAAATTTGCATGTTACACCAAATGAGCATGTTGTCAATAAACTCGGTCATCTCTTTCACGAAAAGAAACTGTATCTCTTAAATAAACATGAACATTATCACCATTACAATAATCCATATAATAATTACAATCTTCAACATCAGTACCCGCACCCACCGTACCACTACCCTCCACAATATGACTCACACCATAATCAATATCCAATTTATTCTCCTCATTATACTCATTATCCCAATCATTATCGTGCCAACGAATATAATGCACCAGCAGTCTCTTCCGGTAATGACGATTATTATGATGACGACAACATCAACCATGACGACAGTGACTACAGTCAGGGTTACTATGGTTTTGAAAGGTCTTCTAACGGTAATCAATCTGTAAACGGCGACAATTACGCAAATCGTTTCGCTTATTCCCGCTCCCTTAATATTCCTACTAACCCTAATGGGGCAAACCGAGGAGTACAAAAGATCCGGTTTCCTGAGAGTCGAAGGAAGAGAGACATAAACAAAGAAAATAACCCTGAAATTATTGAAGAGGTAAAAACCTCCGTAAATGTTATGCATACTTTAGAAATTCTGTAGCAATAACAACAATTCTTGAAATTTAATTTATATTATTTCATATTATTCTAGCGCCAAGGATACTTCGGCCACAATCAAATACAACAATGCAGCCAAAACCAAGTTTGCTGTAGAAGACCTCTACGACCCCAAGCATCTAATCGTGGTCAATGTGGAATTCGTCATTCACAAGGGATCAACGGCAGAATCAAGACACCTGCCTATGTAGATGGAGACAGCGAGTTTGGAGAATACCCATGGCAAGCAGCAATTTTGAAAAAAGATCCAAAAGAATCAGTATACGTTTGTGGTGGTACACTAATCGATGGTCTTCATATCATGACAGCAGCTCATTGCATTAAATCGTAAGTATCATATACATAGTTCTTTGCCAAAAATAAAAAACATTTATAAAGCTCCGACAATAAGTTATTTATCCGTTATTATAAATAGTTGTTCTAATTTAAATTGATTTACAATATATTTAAGTAAATATATCTGTGCCATTTAAATATAAGGCAATTACTTTTTCAGATACAAAGGATTTGATCTTCGCGTGCGGTTAGGTGAATGGGATGTGAACCATGACGTTGAATTCTACCCTTACATTGAAAGAGATGTTATATCGGTCCACGTGCATCCTCAATACTATGCGGGTACTTTAGACAATGACCTGGCAATTTTGAAATTGGACCATCCTGTTGAATGGACGAAGTATCCTCACATTAGCCCAGCTTGTTTACCGGACAAATACACCGACTTCTCCGGACAACGCTGCTGGACCACTGGTTGGGGCAAAGATGCCTTTGGTACAAATGGAAAATACCAGAACATTCTAAAAGAAGTTGACGTTCCCATACTTCCGCATGGTCTTTGCCAACAACAATTAAGGCAAACAAGATTAGGATATAACTATGAGCTCAATCCAGGATTCGTTTGCGCAGGAGGCGAAGAAGGCAAAGATGCCTGTAAAGGGGACGGCGGTGGTCCCCTCGTTTGTGAACGTGGAGGCACTTGGCAATTGGTTGGTGTGGTCTCTTGGGGTATTGGTTGCGGTCAACCAGGTGTTCCAGGGGTCTATGTTAAAGTTGCTCATTACTTAGATTGGATTTCACAGATAACAGGAAAGTTTTCACACTATTAAATATAGTACCAATCAGTTGAGATTAAAAAAATATTTATATGAATATTAGATAGTAAATTAATTTATAAACGTAATTTATTATTTTTCTTTGGGTGGTAATGTCCAGAGATGTAAGTAAATGCATGTGCAGTTTAATGTAAAAATAAGTAAACGTTGAATAAATAATATCTTTTTATAAAGTTACTTTGTATTATTTTCGGTGTTAATTGAGTCTATCAATAATTTGTTTCAACCGTTGTATGTATATTTCCTTTACTCTATAATAAATTTAAAAATAAAGAAGGTAAACAGTATTTATCTCATTTTACGAAAAAAGAGGCCGACTCGACGCATTAGAATTTATATTTGGATGCTAACATTTCAAAACTTTCGCATAACTTACGTAAGTGAAGTAATCAAAATACATGTTTTCATACATGCGTACTACCTATCTTTGTGTAAATCAGATCACTACAATAAATAAGAGACTTTTTCACTATGGCAATTTTCAAAAGTATTGTCATCTGTTGGATTAAAAAGGAACTAACGTTCCATTATACAGCCTTTTCAATAGAACAATGTAGTTCACAATATAATAAGAAGATGTCACTGTAATAAAAAGTAATTTACAATTATAATTAAAGGCCGTTTACAAAATTCATACTTTACTTTTAAATGCGCCATAAACATGACAAACTATAAAATTTGATAACAATCACAAACCTCCTACTTTCGTGAATTTCCAAATAAATTTGAAATTCCATCTAACGGGCTGTATTCTTGAATTATGGCCGGAAAAGCGTCTGATCGGAAGAAAGCCAAAGATAAGGGTGCTGTAAGTGAAATAACTGATAATATAGCCAGTTTTACATTACCTGATTCGCTTCCATGTTCCGAAGTTGAATTTCCAGTTATTATAAAGAGAGTCAATAAAGCTAATTGGAATCTAATAGTAGAACAACGAGCGGAAGAAATAAAAGAAATAGAAGAAAATAGAGAAAGCAAAAAGGAAGTGCTAATAAAACAACCTTTTCTAAGTTAGTCAAATGAAAATATAAAATACCAAATAATAATTAATGTTAACTTTGTAACAACATGCCCTGAAGTATTTATATTTTTAGCTGTAATACAAAGGAAATTATTTTTTTTTTTGTTTTTAATATCAGTAATCATTTATTAATTTAAGATTTTTCAAATTAAAATATATTGCAGGGACTGAAACAGACTATATAAAAAACCAAGTGTTTGTTTATTTAATCCCAGCATTAGAAGAGACTCTTAATAAAGCTAAAATCTGGGAAGCATTAAGGATACAAAAATGTTTCTTTAATGGAATTGACCATATTGTCCAAGTAAGATTTTATTACTAAGTATCACAAACTTCCCATCCATTTTATTTACATTAAGCATTATTTTTCAGTCATTATGGAATAATAATCCAAGATATCCTGATCGTTTATGTAGAAACTTGCACTTATTTAATATGCCATGGGTTCGTCAACATCTTCTGAAATAGTGAGTACCTCTTTTACTAGGAATGGTACATTGAACTGTCGCTTTCAAGTCCTTACTTTATTCTTTAGCCCCAGACCTTACTATCCCAAATCTTGGTTATGGCCCGAAGATTATGCAGCTACACTAATACAAAAAACAGTCCGTCAATACTTTGTCCAAAGAGAAGAAGAGGTTCAAGAAATGCGTGATTTCTGGAGAGTATGTATACTTTAATGTATAAAAAAAATAATGTCAAAAACAATACGGTTAAATTGAAAACTTTCTCTTTTTTTAATTTGTAAAAAACGTTAAGTATTATAGTAAAAGTGGTAGTAAAATACTATTTATTTATTTGAGCAGACATCTAGTAAATTTTATAAACCAAAGCTTAAACTATACTTATTGTTTTGTTTCAGAAACTGTATATGGAACCAAATTTGCCTGAGATGGAAACTAATCCATTTTTAGCAAAGAAATTTGCATCATTGCAAGCATTTCACAAAAATTAACTAATATATAAATTAAAGCCAACTTGACTTTATCATAATTTAATTTCTAAACAACTACAACAAACTTTTTTATAATTAGGAGATATAAAAAGGTTTTTCTATAAAACCCACTTAGAGAATAGTAATATCCATCCATTGCCTTCCATGTATAAAGGTATAAAGTCTCTAATTCTGTATTTATAGTCCCTTATCTTTGTTTTACAAAATAACATGTTTTATCTAAAGGGTTTTGACTTTTTATATCCCCCTTTTTACTAGATAGCTAATCATCATTTAAATCTTGGAGTTCATTCCAAAGGCACACCTTCATATAATGATGGACTGATGGGCTTTCCTAAGCCCATATTAAACTGTACTGTCGGTTTTTCATCACCACGAGCTACTCTTTTCACTCTGTTCGGACTATGCTTGTAACTAAGGGGCATAACAAACTGTGTGAGGGTCTGAAATTTACAAAAAAAACATTTATCACAAACTCGTATGAGATCTTTTAAATGATTAGATATTTATATAAAGTAGCATTCATATTGTGGTTTATTTAACAGTTTTAATCTGAAATATATTTAGATCTTGTAGTTTCAATATTTATAAATGATACAAAATGCTTATTCAAAAAAATTAAATAGTCTAACCCAATATCATTATAATTACTAGTTTAGTAGTTCACAAATCAGTTAAAAATATTGAGCTTACTTTCCTATTTTAAATTGAACCTTAACTACAATATTAATTTTTGATAAATATGCTTCAACAAATAATATAAAGTGACCCTATTATCTTAAGAAGTCTTTAAAGAAATAAGATTGAAATCATACCTCTAATCCCTTTTTTTCATGGTCTCTGACAATAAACTTTTTCATCAAAGGAGGCATGTCAATAGTATTAGGAAGAATAATATCAGGATAATTATGCTCAGAAGTGACAGCATTTAATAATTCATTCTCCTCCTCCCTAGGTACAAGTTGATAGTCTGGTTTATAAGATGTACGGAAAATTTCTGTTACCTGTGGCAGCTTTCGACCTCTAAAAGTTTTCTCTACCCATACACGGACCCTACGGCGTTCCTTAAATTAGACAGGAACCATTGTTACATTTCTGCAATATGCTCATATCAAACAATAATTTGTCTATAGAAGAATCCCAATTTTGTTTGCATTCCAATTATACAAGATATAAAAATTCTAGACCTCTTACCTCATCTGGACATGTCTCCACTTTAACTATTTTTAAGAAACTTGGTTCAGGGTATCGGTGAAACACTTGACGAACGATAAGTCTTCCTACTCCAAAATTTTTTAGACTTCCTACAATTTCCCACAATGTTTTCCCTTTAAAATCCGTTGTTCGTCCAACATATTTAATAACTTTGGTGGTCATCGTATTTGATAATGATATATTTAAGTATGCGTCAAGAAAAAGAAATCTCTTTATACTACAATATTAATTAATTTTAAGCTACATTTGTTTTGAGGTTATGTAAATAACATTACCCGTGGATCTGAAGATTGACTTTGACGTATGGTAGAACTAGCGTACAACTAAAAATTAAGTTTAAATTACGTAATCTGTGCTTCCGCTTAAAATAAATTGATAATTTATTTTAATGTATTGGATAGTTTATATTTTGGATAATTTGTTATATTCTTTAATATTTTGACAAAATTAATTATTATTGTCGTTACATTTCGTATCAACCTATCAGATATTTCAATGACGTCATTTCCTTACGTGGTCGTTGAAAGCCAGTGTCAATTCTTGCCAATTAAATACAATTTTTCCCGATTGTTTCATATATTAGGTTATCTATATTTGCTTATATTATATTATCTTTATTAACATCAAGAATTTATTTAGGAAACCCTAAATATAAGTTTTTGATGGAACCAAGTCCATAAATACAAACCATTTAAAAATTATTTTAGAATGCTGCAATATATAATATCGTGTCACAGGCCAATCGTAGTAAAATGAAAACTCAAACATAAACCCCCAGGCAAGCTTAGGCATTTATTGTTGTTAAAACATAAGCATAATATAATACTATAACAAAAGCCATGACATTGAATGTTCTATATCCAAATTCAACTCAATAGAATACAGTACGAACACTAATTTATCATTCTACAATCATAAATAATAATTTAAATAAATTATAATTATATAAATCAAGATTAGGTACATATGTTTGCCTTTTCTAGCTTTATCCGTATACTTTCGCCAAATCAAAACTACAGTGCATAACCGCATAATATGCATGTCATAATAGCACTGAAACTCTGAACAATAATTAATAAATGGGAGAGTAGACAAAACCAGACAAAAGCAGAGACACGTTGTTATTTAGAATTATAATGCTATCAGTCTCATTCCTTTTGTCCAGTTACAATAATTCTAAGAAGCTATCCTTCATTCATTTGGTCGATTTCCTTCTTAAATTTACTGATGTTATTACAATCAACAACTTAAAGCTAGTTAGAAT
Source organism: Hebomoia glaucippe (assembly GCA_025727935.1). Taxonomy (NCBI): domain Eukaryota; kingdom Metazoa; phylum Arthropoda; class Insecta; order Lepidoptera; family Pieridae; genus Hebomoia; species Hebomoia glaucippe. Next base: position 3,159,307 of record JAOSYY010000012.1, on the reverse strand, counting down.
AGTTGTCATTGCAGGCATGTACAACTATATTGATACTGAAATCAACCAATTTCCTACATTATATTTACTGTACAACAGTCACATTCCGTTGGCAAATAATTAAATAAATAAATAATTATTAATTTAGCTACAAAATTACCTAGTTACCAACAGGAATGGGCTTTGTGAACACGCAGGTGGCGAATAACAAGTCCATTCTTACTAGAGGCCTGGGATGCGGCCTTTACATAACATTAAGTCTAAACAATTTCAATAATAATTTACGACAAATATTTACAAATCACCGCCAATATCATAATTAAATTACAAACATAATAATATATGATAGTAAGGACTACTAATAGGAATCAGTCATTTAGCATCGACACTCATCGGTATTACAATACTATCTTCTCGTGTCCTCTTCCTCGTTGGGAAGCTCCGTCGCGGGCGAGTCATCGTGCGCTTAGGAACATAATATGCGGCGCCGCCCGCTGCTGCGGCGCTTCTCTGCCGTGGCCTTTGCAAACTTAAAGGATTCCCGCTGTTCAGGACACCAATCAGTCACTGTTGCGAGAGTTTCTCCGGATGATTTCGTGCTCTAAATGAAGGCTAGTTATATCCTAAAAGTGTGCACTCGCCGTGCGGAGAGCCATAGGGTGCGGGCGCGCAGCCCGGCCCGGGTGCGACTCGAGGCAGGCCAATCGCCGCTTTTAAGTAGTGTCCCGACCGTATGTACCGATACGCACCTCGTCGATAACTCGTCTCCACTCTAAAGCGTATGACTGTGGGTCCTCTAAATAATATGTTCGATTTGGCTGTAACAAAAAAGACATTTATGGAATTATGCATGGAATTCAAACAAAAACTTCTTTTATTTAAAGTTGACAAAAGAATTTCAAAGTTCTAGAATGTCAATATATGCTTACCGTATGTACTAAAAATATTCTGAAATTCTTTGCTTCCACCCGTAAATCTTGGGACCACGGTATTTCACCTTTAAGAACCATATTAACTGGGTCGACGTAGAACAATCGTGGTCCCGTCGTCAACAGTAGCATTCGACGCCTTGCAAATAAACCTTTTCTCTTTTCTACCAATCCTTGTTTTAGAATCAATTCCCCATCGACAAATTGATGCCATTTGTTCTCACGAGCTTGAACTTCAAGACGACGTCGTCTTTCGTCAGAACTGATATTTAGGATACCTGAAAAATATATTGATTGAATATCCAAATTCAGTAAAGTTTTTGTAATTCGATAAATTATAGTTCTTCTTGTGAAAAATCAACATAGAAATAATGACGTAAATTTAATAATATTGCGACAAAAAATAAAAATTACCTCTTGAAGTAGAAAGGTCAATTTCCCACAAACGGAATAATTGATCTTTGCCTAAACCAGGCTCCAAGTGGTCTGGTACAGTATATTCTTCTTCAAAAGATCCACCTGGTAAGTAAGGACAAATGGTGGGCGGTGTTTGATTCCATACATCATCCCAATCTATACCTTCAAAAAAGGGATGCCTACGAATACTTTCATATGTCCCGCCTTTGTCAGTAGCTCCAAGGCGTTTTGTATGGTCTAAAACTAATAGCTTTTCCACTAAATCTTTTGCATCTGCTGGAAATCCTTCAGGGAATTCATAGTCCATTTTCAGAATTTTTTGAAATGTGAGAAATTCTGTTGAGGCACGAAAAGGTGGCAATCCCGAAATCATCTGATAGATAATACAACCTAGAGCCCACAAATCTGAAGCACGTGTATCTATTCGGTTTTGTAAAAGGTCTGGGCTTACATATTGCGCTGTACCAACAAAACTAATTTTTCTAGAACGTTCATTTGACTGATCATCTGACTTTTCTTTAGACTCTTCTGCATCACCTGTAGAGTTTTGCGATGAATGTCGACTATTGTCAGATTCAAGAATTTTAACAGTACCAAAATCAGCTATTTGAAGATGCATGTTTTCATCTAATAATATATTTTCTGGCTTTAGATCACGATGTATAATATTTTCAGCATGCATCTTTTCTAAAGCTAACACCAATTCAGCTGCATAGAACTTTGCTACATTTAATTCAAATGATCCCACTTTATTGATGTAATGCAAGAGTTCCCCATTCTTTGCATACGATAGGACAAAATATAACCTTTCGTCATCTTGGAAAGTACAATATAGCTTTACGAAACCGTGGGGTACGTTGAAAAGCATATTCAAGGCGTCTTTCTCTCGTTTAATGTATTGAACCTTTTGATGACGTACAATATGACTTTTATCGCACACTTTTACTGTAAAGAAAATATTAACGTTATAAAAACTTCATATTATTTAAATTTAATGTGGAATTAAATTATTTTTTAGCAAATTACAACATAAGATAATAAAAAACTCACTTGCATATTCCTTTCCAGTATGAATATCTTTTGCTAAAAAAACTGTACTGTAGCAGCCTTCGCCGATTAATTTTCCGAATATGTAGTCTTTGGCCGTTCGCCTTGTATGCCTGTGGGATTGGCTGGACCCATGTGTAGATGTGGGTGTTAAAACTGTTGTGGAAGCAGCTTGTGAAGCTTGCATCTTTGTTGGCGATTCGACTAAAGACTCTGTTGTAGCTATAGGTGCCCGTACTTCACTGGGGGCTCGGCCGTTAGACTGTAACAAAAAATTTACAGTTAAACAACCTGACCTTAATTACTTTTAAAGTAAAATGGATGCCGTTTTGCCAATCTAGACGGCGAAACACAAAGACGACTTTTAACAACCATATTTTAATATCTGAAAAACAACATTCGAATAATTATTTACGAATTTTTTGCATCAATTTAAAACAGTTAAACAGAACGTGCGATTCTGTCATTGTTACGTATCAGTCATATTTTAAAATATAACCTTATTTTTAAAAAAAAAACGCAGTAATTATTACCTTTTTTGTATTCATAGTAATGCTATTATTTATGATGTATTGTATATTTTTACTTAATTAATAATTCCTTTAAAATATATTATAACTTTAATAAAAATCGATAATAATATACAACTTAACAATTACTAGATCTGATCGAATGCCTCGACAAGATGGGACTAGCACTAGAGTCCAAGGTTCACTTGATAAAAACAGCCGCGTTTGTGCTAAAGAAGCTATATGTATAACTAACTTTAAACGGTTCTTTAATAATCTGTATCCTATCGACGTGACATTTTTGAAATGTTTAAAATGCGTTATGTTATACTTTATTTCCATAATAGCTTCAAGCGCATAAAACTGAATGTTGTCATGAGTCACGCTTGTTAGAGCCAAGTAGAAGGAAGTAGTGTCTTACATTCCGTAGTGACGGTGGCAGTCAACATAGCCGCAACGGTACTCTGAGCGCATTCTCATCGCAACGCATTCCGGTGCCTTTGCGCACCTACACTGTACTCGACCTCAATCGCATCCATTCAAATCATTAATGGTAGTGAACGCCACGCATGAGAATTCATGAGTGCTACTATTTTCCTAGTACTTATTTTCTATGCCCCAAAATAGTTTTTTCGAAATACAATCAAATTAGTTGTGAATAAAGAAGTTTTGCAATAGTGTGTGCTCATGCCTTAATATTACATCCGGATCAAGTCTCAACGCTCTAGAATTGCGAACTTGGAATTTAGAAAGGGTATTTTGTGTATTTAAATATTTCAGTTTATTCAGTTCGGACTATAATATATAAACATGATAGTATTTAATGGGATTTAGTTGTAATTATCTAAAAATAACGAATACTAGTTATTAATTAATCTCTGCCCGCCATTCATGAATCACGACCATGCAACGGACGAGTAATTTTAGTTCAAAACAAGTTCTTACTATTGCTCTAAATATGAACAACAGAGATTTTTTTTTAAATAATAATAATATAAACATGAATTACACAGAAGATTCATCGAATTTTTTATCAAGAACACATGAAATACCTATATAAAAATTATAAAGAAAAAAAATTTTGCAAGTCAAATTACATCTCTTATACAGCTTTTCTTAAAAACAAAGATCACATTTTAATGCGATTGAACTGATAAATATGATTCTGAATTATTGTAGTTGTAAACAAGGTGGTCACGCCGTCGACGCGTGAACAAACAAGTGCGATGCCATGTCAGTGCCGCGGCCGCCATCATTGTTTGTATCATACCGATCGTACGCGGCGCGCTCATCGGACCGAGCGTTTTGCCGTTTGCAAACGGGCGAAAGTCAGAAATCTCAATGTATCGCAGTTCAACGAAAGTTACACCAACAATTATTAAAAATTTGCAAACCAATTATTTTCATACCGTATTTAAATATGATTGAGAAAAATTATATACTTTACATATTATATAAAAAAGTAATACATTTAATATAAAACCTAACCCGCAGAGATAATTTAAAGAAACGCGTCATTCGATAAACCTACTAAGAAACGTGTACATAACTTAAAAGGATGCGCGGTGCCATTGACCTTACCTTCGATTTTGGCGAGGATTGTTTCCCGCGCTTCGTGGAACTGACACCGAGTAGTTTTAAAATTCTGTTAGCTGCTTCTAAAAGTGTAGCACTGCCCCTCGATCCTCTTTTTACTCTTATGGTCAATCCACTCATTTCTAACCGTCGCATACAATGTTGTTTCACTCCGTCTAATATCAAACGGTTCAAAACACGATCACAGCTTATAAAATTTAACTTAATCTAGAATTATTAATGCACTATTATAATTTAAAGAGGAATGCAACAAAATTTTTACTAAACAACAATTACTAAATAGAATAAATCCTACGGCACACAACACAACCGAACGGTTCGACGGCGCGTTGCAGACTAAACTAGTTAACAAACAACGCTTGACGCAAGCGAGGCATTGACTACGTCCTCCGCTTAGCAGACGGAATAATCGTGGTACGTACGACGCGGCGCGGCGCTGTTCGTGTAATGTGGAACCCCTGCTCCCCGCCTTCTAGACGACGCGTCATCGTTGTGGCGCCCTGCAGTGCTCATGCCCTTATCGTAATGTAAAAAGGGATGTATCGTTAAAAAATGTCATTCACGCCCACGTCAATGATCCTTATCAATGATTTTTGTAGTAAATATAATGATGTCCTATCTTCACTAAGATTAACTATCAAGTATATTTTATGTTAAATTTATATTCAAGACAATGCTTCCCAGTAATGTATAATAGAAAGCAAATCTGTTGTTGGTTAAGCAACTCTAATGTCACATGTATTCTATAAGCTACCGTTAAATAGCATAATTTATTAAATATATAAACGGGAATAGTGAAAGTAAATATTAGTTTTAATTTTGAGGAATTACTTTTTATTTATATATTTTAAGGAATTATGCATTAGTGAAATGAAGGCACTTGCAATTTAAAATGCACGATGTCATAGATAAGTGGAAATATGTTAAAACTTACAAGACGAACGAAAATTTGGCTCCAAATTTATGACATTCCCAGTACAGTAAATGACAGTAAATAGTAACATGACCAAAGACGCACCTGTTTTCGGCACGTGCTACGCGTCTCTAGCATCGTGTTCTCTGCCGTTTGTAAAATTTAAAATCTACTGCCATCATAAGGTAATAATAAAAAAGAAATACTTTTTCGGCACATATAGTAGGATGTACATAGGTTTCAAAAATAAAATAACAGCCCATTAAACACGTCTATATTATATACCTCTAAGCCACGATCATAGCCAGGTGTTACGAAGTTTTTAGGGTTCTGTAACTAATGTAGACTCGTAATATTAGAACGAAATTTTGTAGTGATTGGTTCCTTATACTTTCCGATGCTCCAGCAGGTAAAAAGTTTTACACACAAATTTAAAAAAATGGAAGTGGACGGTTTATCTGTATAAAATTCAACAATTTTCCTTACTTGTTCTTACATATAATTTAAACTGGAACATATGACCAAGCCTACACCTATTCAATGAGGGTTCTAGCAAGCGTTAAAAATTTGAGACGGAAGTAAATAAAAACATATGTACATATATAATTACAGTAAAATATTTTCTGGATGTACAGAACTCCATAGATAAGTTTGATTCGTCTATTTCCTTTCACTTTAAAGACGTCTCTGTAACCCCTAAGCAATGGCTTCGTTTAAAAACAAAATAATATCGTGGTGTAATGAACTCAACACCTGGTTCAGTTTCGTCGATACATAAACACACCTTGCAAGCTGCACTATTTTTTGCCGTCGCTTTATTATCATGCAGATAAGAGGATATTATTATCTTGAAATGTTGAAATATTTTGCGATTATAGCACTCACTAGTGAGGCTAATTTTTCGTAGGTCAGGTCCATAAATATAATAAAAACACAATTCTTACGTAGTTGTATTTTGAAAAATAACGAACGTTTTATTGAGTTATAATAAAATCAGACATGCTTAGAATACAGCCCTAATTCATGGTATGCATTTTTTCATAATACGTGTTACAATGACTAAATGTAAATATTTATTTAACTATTGATAGCATTTGTTAGAAGCAATGTATTGATTGAGATTACATAATTATTTTTAATGATAATGTAAATAAACGTTAATGCAACATTGTAGGCAGGTATGTTTATAGTTAGCGCAGCTTAGCGACAGCAATCGTTGCACTTGTAATAAAATTATATTTTTACATACTGATATATCAGCAACGTTCACGGTCGTTCATGCAGTTTTAAATGTTAACGACACGTGTAAGTCGCGTTAATAAATAGTTAAACGTGAAAATGTAAACTATATTTAAGACGTAGGAAAATACATGGATTCAAAATACATGTATCAAAATGGAATCGGAAGTGAACCATATACATTTATTTTGCAACTTTTCTTAATAATCTTATCGTAAAATTTTGGATTTTATAAGTAAAAACCTTTTATCGACACCTACTTTTATTTAAAAGTGACTTATTTACTAAAGTTTCTACATATATATATTACAATTTTAAAATATATCGCACTTAGAAAACACGCGAGTAGAAAAACCCTTTATTTCACAAAAAATATAACTACCACACTTATCTGAGATTACTATTTAGACACTATAAACTAGAATTTTTGCATATAAATAAGCGGCAATATTAAGAGTTTTTTTATGTATAAAATACCATAGCAGCAAGTTCAGTACAACTAGTAAACTAGTGTCAAATGTCAACCAGAAGCCTTAGACTTCGAAGGTTTCCTTCCGGATCAGTTTAGATCAAACCTTACACGCACTCATACTAAAAACCGTACCCTTCCTTTTTTAACAGTAACGTATACCGAGTAGTAATAATATTTCCTTTCGGGGCTATTTCATTAATTATATTACGGGAATGCCCCTATAGGGGAAGACTCCGTCGTTTCGCACGGGAACAGAATGTCAACCATGATTTCCTATCATTATGTTATAGAATTAATTTATTAATAAATTATAAATGTTATACAAAATTAATTAAGAATTGCATGTCTTAATTAGTTAAGAAGAAGTAGTAAATAATAATAACATTAATTATAATTATTTAAATACGTAAGTTTTAACCTTCAGTGGCCAAGTTGAAAAATTTGTAAAATATAGAACTATAGTTTAAAATTGTTAAAATATTATTATTTAAGGATAATATTATCAATTTGTGTTAATATTATATATTAATTTTTTATTAATACGAAGTTCGTTGTGCAAAATTAGATTTCGAGTTTACAAGCACCAAGAAGCCACGGAGAATCAAGTTATATAAAAAATACTACAATCGCCATTTATCTTTTATAAACACGTGGTTTTATAACAGGGAATACGACGTCACATACAATATTACTCCTGTGATAACATGCGAGGATACAAAAAAATATTTCTCACTATTTATGAATAGCTGATATATGTCATTGCAAAATTCTTATTTTCTCATATACTAAAACATTTGCTGCAGTTTTTAAGTCTGCTTCCGACAAAGGAGCCAAATATTACTCCCATAAAAACAGCCTCGCTGTCCTCGAAAAGTGCATTGATCTCGGGATGCGTCCTTCTGTGGCACAAAAATCGTTGCATGTGATACCAGCGTCTCTTTTTTGTAAATGTAATGTCTATGCGTGTGAAAGGGATAACAGAAACTTAACAGACAGGATGCGCGTACCGTGTTGCGGCCAATACACCCAAGCGGGCGCAATGAACGGCGGCCATTAACGTTGTTAAGTACCCACCACGCTACGTTTTGGCGCCATAACCATGTTAAATGAATATTCAAATATCTACTATGATAACGTAAATACTATTGTAATAAGATGATTCGGCATATGTTTACAAATTAAATGCAAAATATTTAAAAAATATTCTATTAAGTGAAACAAACATGTTTAATATTTGTCTCGATAGCTTGTATTAAATTTTGTTATTTTTAGATGGCATATTCATTATAAGTAGAGTAGCCGTACTTTTAACATTGCAGAAAAACTATAACTTGAAAAAGAATTTATATATATATATATATATATAGGAATAGGAAATTTACGATCCAAAATATTTGTACCTATAATAAGACAGAAAACATCGCGGTGCTTACATATTCCATTGAATTAGTTTTAGCTTATGTTTACAAACTAAATGAAAAAGATAAAATTTCGCGCGAAAATCTTACAAAATGGCGGCGACCACGTGTTCTTTACACACGCTTTACAACTTGCAACGTGCTGTATTTGTAAACGGTAATATTTATATTACAATAAGTACTTTTCATTTATACCTAAAACTGCAAAGAATTTAATAGTAATATAGACTTTAACAACAGTTGTATTATTGCAAAAGAAATTTTAATGCATTTCTTTAATACTTTAAAAAATATGTTATATTTCCGAAGAAAGTGTTACTAAATATATAAAATAATTACGGTACGATTATAAATCAACTATAACGATAATAAATAAGTTATAATTAGAAAAAAATCAAACAAGTACAAGGATAGATATTAAAATCTTGTTCACCGCCTTATCCTTAACCAACACTTGTAACCTTCAGCATTTGGATCGATCGCAAAGCTCTCTCATCAAACCGTTCCATAAAAAACAATTTCTATTTATTCTCAATAGAAATTGATCTTTTTAATTCAGCAATATGTTTAAATAACTGCACACCTTTATATTGGATCTTATTAGTATAAATCTAAGAACATAATATTTTAACGAGCTACGATTCAATTCATACAGATGCGAGACAAAACGTGAAAAAATGAACAATCTGCCGTGTCTGGCCATTGAACTCCACATCGCACAAGAATAAGGTACCTACCGAGTGTTTTCCGAGATTTTAAGAACCAGTCATTTAATTTTTAATAACGATATGCTCTGACGAAGTATGTACTTGCTTGGAATACTTTAACATAAAAATATTTATTAAAATGACTTATTTCAATTATGTAATTTTATTGCTTATATGTATATTTTATTTGCTCCAGTTGTCGCATGATTCTTTACCTCATAATAGCATCCACTAAAACTTCATTAAATAATCAATTAAAGAACCTTCCCTAAGTTTAAAGAAGTCGATAGACAGTGGTAAAATGTAACTTATAGGATAGTTGGACGTTAATTTAGAGACTAAATAAATACAAAAGAAGATCAAAGGATCGCACGTTATTGGTTTTATAGGTTAGAATGGTCGCAGTCAACGTTCTGTTCAAACTGTGTGATTCAAGAGAGGAGAATGCGTGTCAGACAGCGCGCGTCGGCATACTTGTATACGAGTACGCGCGGTCGTTTGCCGACCGACGCCGTTGCATCGTTCGCAAAGCTACATTCCAACCATTCCTTTATTTGTCCGTCTCGTTACCGAGCTAAAACAATCTTTAACTTTAACAGACAGATTTTACCTGCTTTTGAGATGCATTCATAATATTCTGACAATTCATTTGAATGAAGATAAGGTTTACTTAGGATTGTTTTGTTATCGATACCTTGTTAAATATAAAAATTAGAAAACGTAGTTTTGGCTTTCAAAATAGGAAATAAATCACTTATCTAGTTGGATGTCCATGTTAATTATTTTACGCAGATCCCTTCCTATTAATCAACATTCCAATTAACATAGGTATAATCAATTTTAAGTATACACTAACATACATGAAGCTTACTTTAAATAAATCTATTGATTATAAATTTTAACAATCGATACATTTTGTCTCTACTCGATAGGTTATATTGCTCAATTGTTGATCAGATTGTGATGTAGTGTTAGTGAATTATTTAGCAAACCACTAATTTAAAAAAAAGTACGCAAAAATACTAAATTCCACTCAAACAAAATTGCAGGTACCAGCTAATGGAAATATGAAAGCCAAAACCATACACGTTCAACGCACCCAAAGTACGCACTATCAGTGCGGTTTTATAAGTTGGTTTTTTCTGTCCTATAAATGGCGAAGTCCAAGGACATAGGACCGCTGTACCCGCTGCGGGCACTCATGCCTCATGCGCCATAATTACGCTCAGGTTGAGAACCCAGTCATTCACCTCAATTCGTGCGATCTCATGTACCTGTGCCCGTAATAAACGATTTTATTTTATACAAGCGGTACCCTACCGATTTAATCGCGTTAATTTTATGAATACGTGAGAGTGATGATGATAATGACGGAGACAATGACGAAATAAAATGCTACGCACCATAATATATTTTATATCTTTTTACCAATTCAGCCTTTTCAGAGATTAGCCAGAATACACAGACAGATACAAGTAACCATTTTATTTTATAAGTTGTGTTTCTATTATAATTACCTACCGTCTACACTTTTATACGCATAGAGAAAAATACTTGTGTATTACAAACAAACACTTCATTATTATTTTTATGTAAAAATGTATTATAAATCATCGTTATTGCACTATGAAAAAGGTAATCAACGCTGTAAATATAACAATAAAATATAGCTTATTAAAAAAATTGCATGGAAATTATATAAAGCGACAAGTGGTACAAAAAAATTAAATAATGCAGAGTAATATCTCATACTTAAGGAGCTCTATCAAACATACTGTATGCGAACCTGTATGCTTAGCTTAAAAGTGGGTACTGACGCCAACGACTGTCACAATTTTATATAGGCAATCATAAACATCATTATAATAATATTATGTGGGTGGTCGCATGACTCAAATGAATTACAATCTTATTTCTTTAACTCATTGTCCTCAGCCTTATTCATACATACAGACAATGAGTGTATTATACTGTGCAAAAAAAATTTATAAAAAAATTAAAAAACCTAGTGTACAGGTAATTACGCGTAAATTTGAGTTTATGACCCAAATTCCATGACTTGATTCCAGACCAAAATTATACTATGAAAGAAGATATATACTATTAATTAACGTGTTGCCATACAATTCTTAGACTAGTTTACCATTTTAATGCGCCTGGGTGAAAAAATAAAGTGAGAAATTTATTACGGGCATTCTGAAATTCATAGACTGAAGTCGAAACGCGCTACCGCATTTCACTACCTTTCCGTCGATACACTTGTTGTGACCCGGACGGAATATCCACATTCCTCCTATCTATTTTAATACTCGAACAATACCAGACGCACTAATAGCATGCTTAATAATATAGAAAATACATATACATATATGAAACAATATATAAAATACTATATAAACTAATTAAATAAGGAGACAAACAAACTCTAAACTAGGTGTCCAGACCAAAGAACCCATCTAAATAATTTTATAATTAACTTATCAAAGGCAAATTTATTGCGATTTAAACCGAAAGACTCAGTTCTCACCTGACCCTCGAGTTCTAATGATTCTGTCTAGACGCCGAACTAATAATAATTGGGGACTGACTAAGGTTATTGTACCGTGCCGCCTGAATGTTTTTATTCTTATTTGGGGTTCGCTTATTCTTCGTTCAAACTTCAAGGGCAATTCGTTTGAACTGTGTGATATACATATAATCGATATTAATATTGAGTCTTTATTAAATGCCGAGACTGTTAGACACCAGAGTTCTTATGAATATTATCGTAATAATACTAAAATACAATAGAGTACTTATTTCGCGGTGTTTCCTACGCGTTACTTGCTTCTTGGAACTAGTTAATTGTTTTGAGTTGTTAAAAAGGATGGAGGATATACAATTGTCAGTAGATTTATTCTTAAAGTTGTTTGTTAGTGATTAAAACATAATATTTACAAAGTACCTACACGATTAGTCTCGGGAAAAACTATAATAACAACGTCGGAGTATTTTCGTAACTTGCAGTTGTTGAGTAAACCTGACACTGGCACAGTCTGGTGAAAGCGAGATGGATCACGGATTGCCACTAGTAACTAGCAGTATAAATTTATTTACCAATCATTTAATATTGTTTAACCAAAACACACTGAAACGTGTTAATCATTATTTAAAGTTTACCGTTGTAAATATGTTTAGAAAACAATAAATGATTAATATCATAATCTTTACAAAACCAAATATTCGAACGCCATATCGACCTCAGGATTTACTGAATGCTTTTATAACTCATAATAGTATGTACCAATACAAAATATGTCACATACTATAAAAATTAAATAAGCGGTCAAAACATCTTGTGATTACTGAAACGTTGAAAAAGTATTTCCATGACTTACTATTTCAAAGTTCAAAGTTTTATTAGATAAAATGTAACGAGCAGAATGTCGGAGAGAATTTTGAATTCTTAAACTTTCCTTCTACCATTTAGTGTAAAAAATTGAGACTAGTTACAATTTACAAGCCAACAATATTATCGAATAAGTTTAAATCCAGGTATGTGTCTATTTTAAGTACCTTATATTATGTGCAATAAACAGCAAGTGAATTCATAATAATACCAAAAATAAGATATTAAAAGAATCGATAGAAAACGATAAATGCCAATAAATTTTCCACATATCATAAATAATATAAATTGTAAAGTAATTTGTTTTCAACTGCATTTAAAACAAACAATTGAGTTACAAGAGAGTTATGAAACATATTTGTAGATATGTGTATACTCTCAGATAAAGAAGCGATTTGGTTTACGTTATTAAATTCAAGATTTCCTTAATGAATTCAACTGTCGTATTAGACTGTTCATTATTTATATTCTTTATGCCCTCCAGACACTATTGAATTTCTACACAATATCATGGAGCTTTAAAGTGTGATTTATAAAAGAAACCAGTAAATCGAGCATGTTCGAAGAGGCCAACACATCTTGTCGCCGCGCCGTCTGCTTACCTTGGGTCTCTACGACACATCCGGCTTTGGTTATTAAGTAGGTACTCTACTATGTATTTGTTTACACATACAAACGATCGGTGAAAAGTGGGAGAACGTAGACGCAGTTACTTTCACTTGGTATTCACATCAATACGGCGCCGAACTGGTTCTTAGCATGGGAAAATACATTGTTTGTTTCTGTAATCCCACTCAAGTCATAGACCGCATCTCTCCTTTTCTAATTTTAGTGTCTGTATAATTTACTTCACTGTTTTAATATACGTTTTCATGATATAGTTGGTTTAAAAACACGCTTATGCTACGATTATATACAAAGTTCAACAGAAACATCTTAGACGCGTGCAACGTTTCTATACGATTATTACATAGCAAAATATGTAAGTGCATGAAATATTGAAGAGATTTTTGTTGATTAACATTACTTTCGCCACATTTATTATTTATGGCTACTGTTATCTTCAGAGGCATAGGAAGCCGCAAACCAAACTAGTATGTACAATTAAATTTTATTTAGGTAACTGATATATGGGGTCAACTTTTTGTGTCGACACTTATTTTAGTGCTGATAACTGCCACGAGAAACTCAATGAATAAGTTAAAACCCCTTTCTCTTATGTAGACGACAGAATAATGTGCTTTTTACGACTTAGGTGCATCTACAACGTAGTAAACGTAACACGTGTAAGCCGATAAGAGAAAATACGTACTTGCTAGCAATAAAAGATAAAGCTAAAAACTTCTCTAACGTTAGACAATGTTATAGCTATAAATATGTATTTTAGTCACAGATGGCTTTGTCTTTTGGTCAGATATCTACCTATATGTATTCATATCGATGCTTCGAACGTATACAGTACTACCTGAGAAATTAAGTTAACTATCACGAAATGTTTAGTGAAATATGGCATTTTTCAAAGTTCTGAATTGAATATAAGCTTTCCCAGGACAAAAAGCATTCTCACCAGGATTTTTGGCACTCAATTTTGCTGGGGTGTACTAAGAACAGATTTTAGTCTACACTATATAACATTATACCGATTTCTACATATTTTACGTTTAACGTTCTTATGTTTATGTCGCACCTCGTAAAACTAGCTCGTGGGTAGCGCTTACACGTGGTGTACTATGCACTCAATTCGTTATTCATTTCTTATCGTTGACGAGAAACAATATTTGCACAAAAACCAATGAAAATTTTCCTTTGTTACCGTGAACTCAAACGAAAACAAACACGAGGACACAGTCATTCAGTTGCACGTGGAACCTCGTACGTTCAATTATTGTTTACTGTTAGTTTTACAGCCCTAGTTACGTCCTAGTTTTCCAAGCAATATGCTTAAGTTTATAATTGTGCATTCTTATAATTTCATAAGCCTTATTTCACTTAGCAATATTTTGCTTATATTTACGCTGTGTCAAATTTAAAATGCACTTTCTTCACTAAATGAACTACTAAACATTTGGCCTAATTAATCTATTGGAAACTAATGTATGTCATATTAAAATACCTGCATTATTTATATACTATAAATATAGTATATAAATAGATACACGAAGCATTTTTCGTTTTCACTTACATAAGGTAGTGGATACAAAAAGGTTCTGTGATTAGAATAAATGTCCCTATAATTACAGGGCAAACTTCTAATTACTATATTGCGCAGATATGAATTTATAAAAAACAAAATTTTATTGTGTACAAAATAACGGTATCAAAAGGAAAAGTGCTTGATGTCAACGTATTATGGCGAAAGAAGCTTATAATCATGAATTAAATTACACACTATCTTAAAATGTGATAATGTGATCAATATCAGTATTCAGTTATCATTACCGATCATATCGATATAACGAATATGCACGAACGTAGTTTATCTACTTGTGGTTTGCAATCGTTAAGGGATAACAAGTTGCTCTTACTTATGTTTTGAAAAATCTTCAAAACACACGGATTTTTGTATAAAATGTAATAAAAAGAAATGTTTGACCGAGGTTAACTTTAAGTTTTGTTCTTTTTCTAAATAACATTTACATCGTCAAGAAATAAGTGAAGCGTTAATTATAAGAAAGTTCTATTGTTGCTTAAGACGAATCGATAAATGTAAAGTGACACCGTTAGACAATGCTTTTAATACAATTAAGGTGTGAAAAATACGAAACTGTAGGAAGCATTATAATTCAAATGAAAACAATTAAATTTTTAATTAGAAATCTCATATAATAACATGTATAATTTATTGAAAATACGAATAAAAACGTATTTAATTTATCATTACCGTTCTGTAATAAATAGTAAGCTTTACTTCTTTCCATAGCCATGTGGTTCATTTTTGCCGTAGATCATATTTCTGTACAAATACCAGCACATCTTGTCCAACTAAATACAATTAACAGCTTTTCTGTCATTTGTACATTAACAAGCAAATAATACAAAACGTTTTCAAAGCAGCGAGACATATTGGAATCTTGCCACAATTATTTGTATTAACATTACAACACAGTAGATTAGCGCAGTAATTGACAAAAGTCATTACAACTTCGTGCGATACAAATTCGTTTGTTTTGAGACGATCGAGCTTATATTCAGGTTTGTGGAATGCAAAACAAGAAGGATGTCGTCTACTAGCCGTTGGGACCTATTGTTGGATGCAATGCTCTGTCGTGGCGTCGCGTCAACGATGCACAGCCGGATCGTATTGCGGCTAAAAGCGGACACTGTCAGTGAGGTGCCGCAACTGGTCCGGTTCATAACTTCATGCAACACAAACAATCAGCTCTCAGTACATACTCTATTTACATATTGTTCCAATTCATTTAACTTTAATGTAATACAAGAAAAACAATTGTGAAAATAAAATCTTTTAATACGATTTATGTGAACAAATAGTGTAATCAAAGCTTAGAAATCGACATTAACGTAATTGTAATAATTGTGTGGACTTCAAACTTGGTGGGTATATTAAGTTACGATGACAATAAAAATCGATATCTTGAAGCAAATCTAATTATAGAAGCACAGTTTCAAGCGTGTTTTTCTCTACCTGCTGATTAATTTAAGGGTATTTTGTTATACAGCCTGCATTTATGATATGTCTATAGAAATTAGTATCACGTAGTATAGACATTAGTTGTTAAAGAAATCAAGAGATACTAAATATATAATAGTGATATCGGATAGCAGCAAGTACACAGATCTCAGTCGTGAAAATTTCTAGTAGGTCGACTTGAAGCCATGTAATGGGGTAATGTTTACCGTTGCTCGGCCAAAGGAATGAATCACGTGCAGCGTGGGTGCACGAACACCGAAGACCAAATCCGTCCTGTTTTACTGTTCGCGTTCCTATTTTAACTTGACAAACCTATAAATAATATTCATCAGAAACACGAAAGCAGCTGACGTCGAGTCACGAGAAAAATCGTCTAAGTGACGTTTGGCGTCATAGTTTAATGACTTATATGAAAAATACGTCTCACCGGTTTATAATACATGTTAACATGGAAATAATTAAATATTTTTAATGTAAATTGCAGTATTAGCGCAAATAATAAAAATGTATATCTGTACAAGAAAATTGTTCTTGTAATTTTTAGATACTGATTCATTGCATCATAGATCATTGACGTCATTTGGTGATGTAAGTAATGGATTTTGCTGATTTAATGTGTAAGCATCTTATAAAGTACATACTTAGATTTAATGTTAGATCGTAGTGATCAATGTGTATTTATATAACTTGTGAGTTTATGTAACTTGAAAGTGTAGTTAAATTATACTAATGTTTATTTATCAAAAACCAAATATTTTTATTTTGCAAATGATTTTTTAATTACAAGTAGGCGAAGTGCAACATTGCATTATGACATTAAAAAGAACCGTAAAAGGCTAGATTAACTAAAAAGAGCACATACGTCAGTGCATTTTTAATTCACTTTTATGAAAAATCTGAATTTGATGAAGGTTCTATAGTTTTTGGTCGAAAGTCATTCAGACATACTTTTAAGTTTTTACTGTGTAAAAATAAACTAGCATTGTATCTAATATATCTTGTATACATAATAATGTATTAGTATAGGTAATACCTAACATTAGGTATGCCCTCGTGATCGCAGCCGGCGCCGAGCCAAATCGGATCGCTGCAGTGCGGCGTCGGCGAGGCCGCGTCATACATCCATCAGATCTCTCATCAGTCGCTATTAATAGAACATGAGCCTAGTGTTTCATTCCTCGAATTCCGCTTCCTATAAACAATGCTGATTTGATCAACAAAAATCTAAATAGAGGTACGTCGTAGGTACGTTTTATTATACAATTACATCATAGTTTGCAATGTAAGACTCGATAACCTTTTATCGTAAGGCCGTGTTTATAAACATAACCACCGTGATTTGAGATTGGATTCATTCAGAAAGGTCGTCTATTTTAAAACGCTATGACACTGGGTTACACATGCAATGTCGCAGTTTTCTTGAAAGAAAAGACTTGGCTTCTCGTTTATAGAAACAGAGATAAACATATTTTGGCAATTTTTATAATTACTCTAGATTAACCAATTTTAAAAATTACTGAAATCGATTTACAATTACTTGACAAAGTCAGGGCATTTGTTAAAAAAGTTTAAGAATAATAAAATGTTTTATCAATGTTTTTGGAATGTACTACGACACTGAGAAAAACCTTTGCCGTATCTTGTTATGGATATGATAAAGAAAATTAAACACTACTACATGATAGATAGGACGTATAAAGAGTTATGAACGAGAAAGTCTATTTTTAACTATGCGTATCATTTACACGGCAACAAAACTCGGACGGCGTCATGTGCATGTCATATGGCGCGCGGCACATACGACAGATGAGGGTCGCGTGCCCACATATCCGACGGCCGCATTTAATGTGTGTGCTCCACTCTCAACTGTAAACAAGGGGCATCGTTCAGTCACTCCGAGAATATTCCATTGCACTCTGGCGCGGCACGCTCTATCTACGTATCGAGTGCACCGGAAATACCCCACTGCGTTTACATGTATCCACCACATGTTTACGGAACTTGGAAAACAGAACAGGCGCCAAGTGAATGACTCGAGCCCTGACTAGATAATTAACGAGTAAAATATTACAATGTTAAAACGTACCGTTTGAATAAATAGCTTTTAATATTTCGATAACATTGTTTATTAGTAAGCATAACATTATATTGTGCATAGATTGTATGGCTACTATTGAAGGAAAGTAGTAAATATCACAATTATTCCTCTATAGATGTTCGCAGTGTGTCTGACCTCAGACTGGCTTGTGGGGTGTCAAAAACCTGCCACGGTCAGTTACCTAGATGGTTATTTTAGGTAAAGTTATGTGAATGTTAAAATAACAAAACTAGTCCAGAAAACAGATAAATAGTCTTTATAATACAATATTTAATGGCCGCTTTCAAAATCGCTGAACTTACTAATGGAGGAAAACCATTTTCATAAATAATAGTAGTTCTTTTGCACCATTAGTCGTTTTTCCATTGTGGAGTTCATTTTTATTACTGCTTTAAAAAACAGAACAAATGACACATAAAAGTTTAATAGGTACTTCCTTTTAATAATTAGCTATATGTATAGATAACTATTTATTACACTGATACACGATTGTTTACGATGCCATGACTATCATCATGCCGCTATCAACAAAAACAAGCATCAAATGACACAACGAACCTTAAGTTTAAACAAGTAAATATTTTTATAAAAAGAAAATATATTTAAAATTATTTAATTGCACCTTAGCTCGTGGTTCTGACGGAATTTAGAAATACCTTCCATTAGTAGTCAGTAATGTAAAGGCGAACAAAATTACAAATGATAAACATTTTTGTCGTTCACGTGATAGACAGTAAGCAATATTTTAAACACCATTGTATAATAAATAAAAATTTATTTCGAGCAACTGAATATTATAATTATACGAAGAATAAGCCCAGTGCAGATAGGGCCCGCGCACCTCGTTGTATAGTGCACGTTATCGTAGCTGAAACATTAAAAATTGCAATAACACGAAATAATTATGTAAGTCTAAACCTCTATAGATGAATAATTAATTGTATTTTGAATACATATTTACATATACTATAGAGCTAAAAGATTTTCTAACACAACTACGGAAACTTTGAGTGACGGTGACGCCCAATTTAAGACGTAAATGTAAGTTCAATGACTCCGACCTTGGTAGCCGACGCAAACTGTACTGTCTCCATGATAATAATTTGTAATTACATAACATTAAATAAATAAAATACCTATCCGTTAACAAACTTGAAACTTGCAACATACTATATACTTATCTTATCGTGAAGATACTAATTGGTTAAATAAAGCAATATTATAAGGACATAATTATTCTGAAATTGTTAGTATCTACCTAATGGTAAGTTCGAATAATACAAATAAACAATATTAATCAAAATTGGAATATATATGTAATATGTATAGATATAAAAAAAATATTGAAACTTACCAGCAAAAACATTAGGATCACCATTAAACCAAGGAAACTATATCACTCACGGGGAATAATCTAATTATAAAAACAGGTTTGCAGAATCTTACGTTAATACGTTATAACGAACAAACCGGCCATCAGGATGATTGCATAAAATATTTTTTCTTTATTTAATAACTATACTACAACTTATGTGTATATCTGTAAAGGAAATGACTATATGCCTACTAATTCGAGTCCAAAGACTATTTCACTAAAAAAAATCTAACTTTACTACGATTTATAAATCGAAAAATAAAAACTATTTACTACTTTCGCGTGACAGTGTACGTACAAACTTATAAAGTTTATATAAATTCGTTAATATAATATTTCACAAATATTTTGTAAGGAAATAATGATCACTGTATT
>JAOSYY010000012.1:3124147-3139093 GCA_025727935.1 Hebomoia glaucippe | reverse complement strand
ACAGGTTTGCAGAATCTTACGTTAATACGTTATAACGAACAAACCGGCCATCAGGATGATTGCATAAAATATTTTTTTCTTTATTTAATAACTATACTACAACTTATGTGTATATCTGTAAAGAAAATGACTATATGCCTACTAATTCGAGTCCAAAGACTATTTCACTAAAAATAATCTAACTTTACTACGATTTATAAATCGAAAAATAAAAACTATTTACTACTTTCGCGTGACAGTCTACGTACAAACTTATAAACATAAACTTATAAAGTTTATATAAATTCGTTAATATAATATTTCACAAATATTTTGTAAGGAAATAATGATCACTGTATTCAAAGACACCTAATCTTTCACGCTGAAACGGAAATCATAAAATATTAGCAAAATTGTGTTATCTTGAACAGCAATAATTATTTTTATTTATGCTTTTTCACGTATGTATCCGCATGTATAAAGATACTCATATAATATTAATCAGTTTTCTTACACACACACGTTTTTATAAAGTGTTATTAAGGAAGACTGAAGAAACGACAACATATTGCCAATTACGAGCAACCTAGTAGGTATCCGAAATTAATAATGTGTAAAGTCCTGAATATTATGTAAAAACGATAAAATATAGGTACAGTCAAATAAATATATCGTTGTTTAACCCTTATATGACATTAAGCAGTATTACGTTCGTCTACTACTACGTAGTAAGAGAGAGGGTACGCATCTCTAGGTCTAGGATCATTGCTCCCAAGTATTAATGTCCTAACAGTAAACAAACTTTCATTATGAACAGCTGCGAGATTACTTGCCTATTAACAATATTTGGATAAACCTTTATGTAAACGTGTAATTTTCCCAATAATATTATCGAAATGTAACCTTCTTTATATTTTCAATGTTAAGTTCAATTCAATGCCACCTTTACTTCAACAGTTTATTATTAATATTTAAAAGAATGAAAGACAAAAAATGTTTGATAACTAAATACTTTATTCTTGCAAATTAACGCGTAATAAAATATGCTGTACAATCAAGAGTTTGTTTTAAGTGTTCTAGTTCGCTGTATTCATAAAAAGTAGCATTTTGAATTATACAAGTAGAACGACAGACGTTTTCCAAACTGCATTTAAGTTCCGTTTAAAATTATTGAGGGAAAGTATTAGACGGACCCGTAAGTGTAACCCATGAGTTCCCAAGAGGGTCGATACCAATCCCTACTGGACCCTAAAACCGAAGTCCGAAGTCAATGTATAAATATTTAATTAGTGATTATTAACAAATAATATACAGCCATAATTACCTGGCATGACGTTGGAGTATATTTCTTGTAAGAGGCGCCATATTCGCTAAACGTCTAAGATGTATATATGACATTTTCTAATTTCTAGATAATCATTCGTGCGTCTGTTAACGTTTTGAGTATCCATTGTACGGAAGAAATTTCTAGTAATGGTATTTAAACTCTATAAGCTACTATCGCGTTAGTTTCAACTTATTTGTCGATGATTGATGTTAAAAAACTTTTTGTACATAAAAAAGTCATACAAATTTGAAATAAATTATATATATTTGATGTATGGTATGCCTCTAACACAATCTCTTCGCTTTTATTAGAATATACAGAATAACAGCATTTTAGAAAGTTCGAATTATTAAATATGAGAGGTATAGCATTGTGAAGTGCCTTGTTTACATTCTTATGACTACAGTAAACAAATATAATTCTAAAAATAGAAACCAATTCCAATGAGCAACAGTTTAGTCATATAAATAAACAAGTGATTAGTCAGCTTCATGTCGGGATCTCCACTCTGCAACGTTGTAAACATATGGGTAAAATAAAAACAGAAATATAATATCAATAATTATTACTAGACCAGAAGAGCTTTCTTATATGTTTTTATAAGTCTTTCTGAAAATCCTAATTATATTAAAATATTGTATAAATAAAATGAAATTAGAACTTAAACCTTGTTTAAATAATATGTTTTTTTTTAATAATAGTGATAAATGAAATATAATATACTTGTATACTAGAGCTCAATCGTGAGCTCCACCTCCGTAAAATGTACACTGCTAGCGACAAAAATGTCGGTTAAATATGAATTTTCAAAAATCATTTTTAGCTTATATCTATTAACCTATCAACCATCAAAATTTTAGCCTGGTGAAATCAAGTTCATAGAAATTTTTGTTCAAGAGTATTTCTACAACGTTCGAAACGAATCGGAAAATATCATAAAAAGCTAAATCTAACTATATAACTATAATCTGTCGCAAAATTCATCAAAATCGTTTAACTGGGAAATCATAACATACAAACAAAGTCACATTCGTTTCTATAATATTAGAATTGCATATACATATATTACATAATAAATAAGTCCTAAATATGATTATAAGGATATACTAAATACAATATTAATAACTCATACATTCACAGTGACTTAAGTTATAAAGGGTATAGCGTGTAATAAAAGGGTCGCAGCCCGTCTAGACTAACTAAAATCTAGCAACGTCTAGACGTCTGTATTTTTTGAACAGACGCGTCAATAATTTCTGTATTAAGTTAAAACATGGTAGTTGCTGAGAAGTACTGAGAACCTGATGGGTAAAATAGAGCTAGAATCAGTTAAATTGCAGATTCCAGAACTGATGTGGGTAGTTTGTTTGCAGTGTATCATAAGGGAGAACGTAAAAAACCTCTTTTTTAATCTCGACACTATATTTGCCTACCGTTATATATATATATATATATATATATATATTTGGATTAGTTCACGCGTGAGTGGATGAAACGATAATATTTTGTTTATTATTGTCAAGGTCCTTATGAAAGAAATAATTCAGAGACCTAAGTGGAACATAAGAAATAAGGAATTTAAAAAAAAAGAAGTCCCAAACAGTTTATGGAATAGAATAGTGCAATGTCTAGTTTATTAAACCAGTAAGTGTTTTCCCTACGTTCTATTTATAATTTATATTCCTAACCTACAGATTAGCATAATGTTATGGCTGCCATCTTTTCCTCGAGCACCAATATTACGAGGAAAATGAAGTGTCATTGTCAAGGCAATAATAATCTATGATACTTACCGGATATGTTTATACATATATTTGTAAATATATTTTCATGACTGTATACAAAAAAATAAAAATTAACTTTTGTTCGTTAGTCTTGCTAAAACTCAAAAAAGGTTCACCGATTTGAATATTGGTTCTTCTTCTGTTTGTTATAATACAGTGAAGATATACAAATAAAAAAAAATTGATAATTATGTATGGAATCTGTCTTATTGGATTATTTATATATTTATTGTCTTTTGTTTAGTGGCAGGCTGACCGCTAATGATATTAGTTGCCAAAATATAAGGAAACAAAATATATAATATTCAAACGCCTATCATTTGATTCGTGGCATACGCGTCATATTAATTTTAAATTAATTACACGATGTATTTTGCTTTTATTAGGGATTTTAATTACTTATTATAGCATACTATAGTCGAAAATATTCTTTACGAAAAAATTAATGTTTTATATTGAAATGTTAAACAAGCCATATAATATTCATTTATTTTTATCATTCCTTACGTAAGTCTGAAACGGATACAAGATTATGCACTAAAATTATATTTTTAATCTATATTTATATTGTTTTATACTTTTATGTGTATTTTGAATACGAAGTGGGCATAAATCATATGAATACAGTGGCGGTCTTCATTTATCATAAAAGCTAAATGTTTTGCTATTGAAATTTTTTCAATTGAATAAATTGACGCGTTTTCGTGACCGAAATTTGACTTTTCATGGAAAACACAATAATGGGACATATTTTAAAATAGAATGACAAAAACTTTGGTGTGGTTTGCAAAACAATTTGCGTCACTTGAACAGCGGTCGTTGCGCTCAACGCTGTTTTCAAGTGTATTTGAATAACAAATTGCCGGAATAGTGACTGGCTAAATCCTTCAATCCTTTCCAATTTTCATGTTTATACAATTCAAAATGAGTAACTTATTAATAACAGAATCCAAAAATATATACCTGTGCCTACAAAACCTTTTGCACACACAGACATACTACTTACTTCCAGAAACATTGATAGTATTGATATTACTGTTTGATTAAAACTATTTGCGATTTTCTGTTCGAAGAAACACCGACAACAACAAAGTCAATATTTTATTCCGAGAATTTACACCAGGTATATAGCTTGCAACACCTACAAGTCAAATAAGGACAAGAACATTTAATAATGTGCATTAATAGAAGCGATAACTTATATTGTACCGTATTAGTAAATATTATCTTTATAATGCCGAATCGATCCCGGAAGGTACATCCGCTACATAATATTAACTTTTTCAAATTCATCACGAACATATTTGAGTTGAAAAAGTTACAAATCTTCTTAATAGATAAGTTTGTTCAAACAATAACACGTCTTCATATTTTTTATTTCATATTATAAGAGGGCAAATGAGCATACGGCTTATCTAATGATCAGCAAGGCCAGGAAAGTCTAGGAATGCGTTGCCAACCTTCGACGAAGGAGTACATTCGTTTCTTGAAAGTCAGCAAATCGTATCGGTTCCGGAAACACAACCAGCGTCAGCTGATTCCGCGTATAAACGAATCAGCCCAAAATTCCTATTACATGCAAATCATTTTGTGCAGTATTATAGCTAGATATCATTTTATAGATACGAAAATATCAGAAAGAATAATTACTATAATGTAACTGATTAATTAACTGAAATAATAAAATTGTATTGTGAATAATGTATATGTATCACGCCGATTACACTTTTCTTTCATTTGGGCGGTTGTTTTTTTGTCGCACCGATTTGTATACTACCATGAAACCAACTCGTGCTACTTATATTATGTTAATTTTATTCAATGTACAAGGTGAAAAGATTCTCTAAATTAACCAACTAATATATACAATTCTCGTGTCTCAGTTTACTGTTCCGAAAGGGCTGGACCAATTTTTATGAAATTTTGTGTGCATATGGGGTAGGTCTGAGAATTGGTCAACATCATTTTCATTTCATACCCCTGAACGATAAGACTGACCCGTCTCTAAATATATATATATATATTTTAAATTTTTTATAGCATTGAAAAATACATACAGCTTCAAAGTATCAGCCTACTACCATTAACCCCATATTTTATGAGCGCTAAATAATTTGTATGGCAAAACAACGTTTGCTGAGTCAGCTACTAATATTATATACTTTTCAATTTTTTTTATTAAATTTATAATTTCGGGAATAATAAATATTGGCAATCATAATTAGTTGTATTGTAGACAACTTCATATTCTGAACTCTTCTCCTATAGAAATAAAACGCGTTGAATACATTACAAGATTATTTATACCAACACTTCGAGTGCCGTGCAGCTGGCGTGCTCGTCTTTTATTCAAAGCCTATAAAATCGAAATATATCAATTTATTATACTGTGTCTAAACTTTGAAAAATCATACTTAGATAGGATGAACCATGACCTAAGAATATAATAACGATCTTGAGAATTGTCAAATTGTCGATTACGTAACTCTCATCACATGAAAAGGCAGAAGATTCGGTACGTAGGCGTGGGGCGCCGCGGCTATAATTCATCACTGCACGTGCCTAGCAAGTGCGTCACGAACATGACATTACTATAACCATTCTCAGTTTCAATAACAAAATACATTTACGTTATCGATTTAGTACATACTTTGCTAGATAAGGTTCCGTTTTTAAAATATTTCCCGATTACACAGAACTGATAACGATACAAAAACGCCCATGTGCTTCGTAATCTACCTATATAACGATGACATAAATAAGTGGATCTGGCGCCAAAGCAATCAGATTAGAAAACAATAATAATAATCCCAGTAATTTTAAACCACAATGCTCGCCTCACGTACATTGTACGTGCTGATAATATCATAATTTTAGTATACAGATAAATTCAACAGACACATCTAAAAGTGAGTACTTCCCAGCACAGTGGCGAAAAATTATCGAGTTATATTTAAAACTCAACATTTTGGGTACATCCTAAAGAAAATCAGCCCTTTATATACAAATTATCAACCTACTAAAATACTGCAATAAAAAACTAACACGATTGTTAATCAAAACTGACATTAAATAGAGCTAAAATTGTCTATTAATGGGGATTATTGCAACCTCCAAATAGCCAAATGGGCCAGCGAGAATCTGTTTGTAGAGATTTTTATAAGGCCGCAAGTACTTCAAGTTGTCAATTGACGTCACAAAAACATGGAGAATGAATGAAACTGAATTATAAACACTAACGAAACAAATTCCCGTGCTAATATCATACTAAGGTTAATACATAAAAGCAGGAATGTTCTCTTTGAGGTTAAAAGTAGGTCACGAGATCCACGGCTGAGATTCTCTAAACATGGACGTCCTTTACTCATTAAGGTGCAGTCAGAAAGGAGGTCACCATAACGTTGTATTACTTCATCGTAGCTGACTCAAAGTGAATCAGCGTTAATAACAAATATTTCTTATAATTTTACTTACGACTTGTTTTGATTGAACTTTAAGTACCTAATAATATTAATTCTGACAAGGCAATTTTTTAATAAAAAGTCATTTTGATACCGGGTCCCTAAAAAACAGTAGAACACGTCTATGGAAAACACCATATCCGTACATAAGGCGCCCCAGACTTAGCAGACTATTATGCGCAACAACCTTCAACTCGGCGAATAAGTACAGTATTGGCATTACGTAACTTTAGTCTACGTAGCAGTGTTAAATGACAAAAATATGTTATCATAAATTAATAACGTTCGCCGTTTATACGTTTGGAGAACCACTATTTGATTTATCAATAAATCTATTTGTTTTCGACGCTTTATAAACTTTTTTCGTTTATTCTATATACTCCACATGACAAAAACTATGAAATTTAGTGATTAAAGCGATTGAATATTCGTAAATGATATCATAGAAATTATATAGCGAAATAGTTGAGTCACTTCTTTGATTAAACAGTCGCGGGCAGGCAGTTTCCTCCTCCCACCTATTGCATGCAACATCTGTGCTGCATTCGACCTATGCTCTTTTCTCGACGTTCGCCTACACAGTACGGTCGATTGGATCATGTTTTAGTATCAAATTTTTCAGATATTTTCTTAATTTTTAAAAATATGCGGTATATACAATTGTTAATGACAATTTTATCGTCATCTTTACAGGTAACGAAGCGATCACCTTTCAGTATCCTACTCGATCAAAACACTATTATAACAGTTATCGATAGACGAGCATAAGTTTGATTGAAAATTTTCCCAACGATTTCTTTCGGAAAATTTCGATACCGTATTCAAAAACAAAAGATTGTACAATACAAGAAATTTACGAAAATAATAAGCTACATATCTCAAGACACACAGAATTAAAATTCTGTATGTCTTGTTGTGTACGTAAACGTAAACGAAAAAATACCAGATATTCACGTAATCTATAATCAAACGTAGTGATAATGAAGACGTCGCGTTTATATTCACTAATCACCATGACGAGCAACATCCAAACCACTATAAAGTGAAAAATAAACAAGTTATAACCAACATTCCGACAACATTGCATAATGTATATTTTTATGATAAAAATTAACAGCCAAGCCTGAGGCTCGCTTAATAACCAGATAACCTAAACCATACCACACCATTAATTTGTCAATTATTCAATATTGCACTGCCGATCTGTTTAACTTCTGTATTCACAAATTCATAAAACTGGAGCAAAACGCAAAGTTTTGTTATTAAAGTACGTACAGTCTTGAAGTTATTTATAGCGAAGCTAGATTGACCTTTGGAATTGAAAGTCTATTTTAATCTTTGTTTTATGGAAACATTTCATTACTTCTGAAATCGTTATCTTCCTCTTCGCCTTCGAAGGTAAATATTACCTTTAGATTTTATGTAAATCGTTAATGGAGTAAAGGTACCCAATTGTAATATATGACATTACAGACATTTTGTTATCTGTTTTATATACCATTATTTTAAAGATTTGTACTTGACTGTTACAAAATATTATGCAAGCAGCATTTGAATAAGGCGCAGTTTTCAAGATGACGTCACGAATCTATACTGTAGCTAAAATATGCTCCATATCGACCAATCAGTAAGAGGTTTAACCATTTCAGTATTTCTGACGCGCTGCTAATATATCATGAAGCAATAAAAGTAAAAAAAATCCTTTATTCCACATATTGCAAATGTTTATATGCCGTGAATGATTTTAAAGTTAGGCTCCCAGTAAACTAGGATTTTCAACAGCGGATGTAAAAAAGTGCGTTAACGAGCATAATGTTTTTACTGCAGTCTGCAAATGCAATATTGAGTGGAAACCGGGTCGTGGGGTGAATGCATCAACAGGGGTGGAAGGCAAGAATACTCGCCCGTGTACTATGGACGCGACGCGCGACGCTACGTCATTTACGGCGCCACGTGGACGATCAATAGTGACGTCGTAGTCTGTGCAGGGGGAAGCGAGGCAGCGCGCGCAGCCACCGACCTACTTACAATTACGTTTCGACGTTTCACGTAGCTTCTACGTAACGCGATCGAAGAGTGACCCGACAGGACTTAGAACAGCATCAACGCATGCGCCAGTCGACAACAGCAGCAAATTTCTATGCAACGTGCCCTAGATATTATAACACTCATTCATTACACGGCCCTAATCTCAAAATTTAGGTTTTGCTAACTTGAACTTTGTATTGTAACGTATTACATAACAATATTAATATCATTTCGATGAAGTTAAATCACAAATGTTACAAATATTACGTATACCCTCCATTTTTCCTAAAGCTACTGAGCATAAAAAAAATATATTTCATTTAAATTTTAAGAAAATACCAAAACAGCAAAATTCATAGCAAATTAATAGCATTTATTTATATTTTTAATATATAAAAATATACCTTTAGTTCTTTATACCCTACGATAACTACAATAACAAAATCGATGTTTTCATTCTAGACTACGTTATGAGCCGGCTGTGCATTAAAAGTAAATGTTTACAGAAGCAGCTGATATTTAAATAAAAACTGCAGTTAAATTACTACGGCAGTAATCAAGATCAGCATCTAGTAGCCGTGGCCTAGTTGTGTCGCAGGCTGCAGAGTGCCGCGCACCTCGTCAACCTACTAACATACCTTTGCCTACGCTAGACGTCATTAAACCTGTTTCTGCTAAAGCCACCATTATTTTTCCTACTTATAGGGCACTTCACAGGTTTCCTAATTAAAGATTATCTCTTGAAATACGCACTAACCGGAAGGATTTTTCCAATAAGTGTCTCTTTCATACTAACATACCGGTGTAAAGTAGATGAATTTAAGATTTTACTTCAAGAATTCCAAATTAAAAACTGAACAATACGAAACGGTTTTACCATCTACAGACAGGATATTAATTTCAAGGTTTTGTAATACATATCCAAGTAAATATAAGGAAAAACATGTTTTAGAAATATGCACACACATGTCTGTCCAAATACTCGCGTTATTGGCAGAAAAATTGCATTAACGGATGTTGGGACAAACCAAGTTATTTTTAATTTTATTAGCAGAATATACAAATTTATATATACTTGAAAATTCAATATAAATAACACTACTCGCATACAGCTAAGGTGACAAGTTTTAAAATAACTTGAAATTATTTTTAGATCTAAATCGGACTGCTTTTGTAACCCTGTCTGAAAATAGCCCATTGCCAGAGTATTGTTTTGATACGTATATTAAACGAATTGACACAGTTTTAAAATGGTGCATGTAGGTACTGCATAGGCTTCACATTATGGCGGAGCTGCGTGCGCACATTTTGGCACCAACTTGTGTTTGAATCAATACGGAAGACCCAAACAAACTGAATACTGAAGCAGTATGGGCAAGTGACCCATTTTCAAGCAACCAAGCGATCTTTTTAATGAATAATCTGGATTTTAAAGATATATGATGATTTAAATATGTTGCTCTTTACTTCCATAACAATATATTTTATATAAATAAGAATATTCAATAGGTTTTATGTATATTTTATTCTGTTCATAGAAAATTATGTTTGGGAATAAGAAAAGTATACAGATTTTTTTCAATTACGTAATATTTGAAAATGTTCTTGTTATGAAAAAAATAAAAATAACCGAGAACAATCCTACGATACAAATTTTTCTTAATTAAAATATGAAATTTACCTTTTTATGCCTTACAGGGTTTTAATAAATTTAGATTCTTCGATAGATTTTATCGACAATCTAGGGAAAGAGCGAGGAAATTTGGTAAGTTTTCCTTAAAGTTACATAATATAATATTATGATGTCTTCACCTTTACCTTAACCTTTTTGACCTGATTTAGCACAAAGTTCAATCGATGAGATATTTAAGGATACGCGAGAATTTGGATATTTTTTAGTTAATTAAGTTATTGTGTAAGAATCCCATTAAATATATTTGTTTTCTAAAACTCGAACTGGTCATAATAACATTTACTTTAAATAAGTTGTACTGGATACCAAGTTTTGCACGGTAAACAGTGAATATTTATTTGTTATCTATACATAAAATAAATGAGCAGAAACCGCGTGTCTGTACATTTAATAAATTTACGCAAAAACAATTGTTGCCGATTAGACAAGATATCATTATATAGTTCCTCTTTAGACCGAATTTGATTTCAAGAAAATAAGTTATGGGCATTTAAAGATATTTTTCTTCTTCTATACATAAATATAAATATGTAGAAAACGCGTGTTTTTTATGAAAATAATGTGATGTCTGCATATCGACACGAACGCAAGCAAAGTCGCTGGCAATAGCTAGTATTTCATAAAATGTTTGTTTTGACGCAAAAGCACTATATTTACTCTTTAAACTAAAAATTATCCTGCAATTTAGTTGCATTATTTGTCACTCGATTTCCCCGTTTCATAATACAAGGAAAATAACAATATTTTATTGTTACAAGCATCAATACAAACATGAAGAAGGACTTTTGTTTGCCAACGTGGCCGAAAAATGCTTTTGTTTATTCTGCATTTTCACTCTTGGGAAATTTTGTTGTGTAAACGGACTTTACTTTTCCCCACAATACGAGAAAAATATGAATAATTCAAAGCCACCATTAACATTATTACTGGTCATGTACTGTACTGTACGACCCATATTTATTTAATTACATTATTTGTTTAGCACTTTCCTATCACAAATTAAAAAAAAAAAAACAGTAGTGCAAGTTTCATTGTAAAATATTTATTGTATACGCATAAAAGCGATTAGTGCATGATAGAGATGAGTTTAGTAAATTATAATTTAATTGTGTACACAAACTCCGATAACATAAGCCCATACTGCCACTACCTCTTTCTAGTAATTACTAGAAAATTATCTAAATTAGCTTACAGAATGCTTATTATCGAATCCATATTAATTAAATACATAACTGACACATGAGGTCGTAACAAACTATTCAAAACAACTTGTTATTAACTATAAGAAACGGATAAGGCTATAGTTAGCGGAATGTGATGATACCATATCAACGTCTTTGGTGATTATATCAACATTAGGCTTTCCCCGTAGCAAGTTTAATCTTATAAACAATTAATAGATATGTGTATAATTACTAGTATTTGTATAATAGGATATCGTTTATCGCAGGTAAAACCCGTGAAAATGACATTAATTTGCCTATAACTCATTTAGATAATGAGTATATTTGTTAAATATTATATATTTTCGAATTTGTTAGTCTAAAAAATGTAACTGTATTGAAACTAATTTGGCAGAACCCAAACAAATCATCTTAGTTTGACCTAAATACCAAAGCGCGGAGGCGGAGCGGTGCAACGAATGAATCATGCATCTGTGCCCACTACCGACTAAGATCTGCTTTCCTCTCAAAAATTATATTCTATTTCGTATTTTATCTCATCTACTTTTATTTTAAAACTGCAATGTACATTTTAATAAATACAGTAAGTTGACATTTTGAAAATACTATTCATTCATTATAACGAAATGACTTTGTGATAGAACAGGTGAGAGTTAGAAATTTAAAATATTGAAATGTTTACATTAAGAATAGCGGCTAAGGTTAGCGCGCAGTTGACCCAGTTTCTGAACGAATTAGCAATCGCGGTGGGTATTTTGACAATTGACTTCGTGCATCCAGTGCAATATGTTCTCCCAGCCTTGGATCATTGTCAAAAACATAATTATTCATATATATCTACAATATTAACCATAGATCAAAAATACATATCTCTTTAGTATGAATACATGGAGTCGAAAGAGATATATAATTTTAATTAAAGATGATTTACATAATCACGGCCAACAGAACGATCAAAAGGGGATTTATACAAATAAATATACCTAGTGACCTTATCATAATCATGCATAGGTAAAAAGTTAAAAACAATGAGGTTAAGCGGTTGCACGGTTTTGTTTCGTCATAGGCAATTATAGTCGTTGAAAAATTTACGCTAGCAACCTTAGCCCACTTAACTTAGCGTCTTAGTGGCGCTGAGAACAAGTAATATAATCTGAAATTAAGTTAAACGAGAATAAATTATTTGCTTTAATGGATAGATAGAGCGTCAACTGGGTGTTTTCAATTATGTAAAGGTTTTGTCTTCTCATAATGTATAATGCACACGTTTGGCGCGTGAAACCCAACGTCACCGAGCGCCACCGATCTTGTGACACAATTTCAAAACTACCGGCCCTTGCTTTGTAGCCTGACAATAACTGTGCCAAACTGTATTTATTTCAACATTATTTTTACACGGTACGACAATCCAGCATAATTGTCGGCTTAGTATTTTTTCTATTAATTATCTAGTAAAAAAACTGTAAGCGCTATGACGTCCACCATTATCATTACAGCGTTATCATATTAAAATTTTAAAGTGCTAAAGAAAGAAATACTTGTTGAAGTAAAAGTTTTTTGTTTTCTTAGTTGTGAGAATTCCACAGACGGAAGTGTTTAGAAAATTATAATGTGGGACACTCACATCGAGTTCCTTTGTTCTTTGTCTATTATTAATTACACATATCTCAAGCAGAACTCATGTGAACGTTGAAAATATCTCACGACCATGTCGTGAATAGTACTTCGTCAATGCTTACAGTTTACAGTGGCTTGGCAGGCTTAATACAATACATTCTATACTTGTATCAGCCGTGTGAGTGACAGCGCGGCGACCTTGCTGCGGCCTTTTGAATTGAGCAACGTCAACGGGGAACAAAAACAACTTAAGTACTTACTCACTAATAGCATTGAAAACAAAACAAACGATCAAATACCCAACACAAACAGGAAATTACACGGCATTACTAACCTGCTAGCGTGAAAAAGCTATACAAATATTCATAAATTGCCTCGTATGTACGCTGCTAAAGGACGTTCTCATGAATCCGGTCAGAATATGCCTCTAAAAAGTTGATACATATCAGGGGATCTTAAGAAACTGAGTCGTAGATATGATATATCTAAATAAAAAAAAATCAATACTGGGACAACTATATACTGTATACAATTTCTAGCTACTTGCCTAGTCCTGGATAATATGTGTCAAAGGTTGCGATAATTTTCGATCACCGATTTAAGCTGTATATGAACTATGAACATAAAGTTTCGCTATGGGAATGTATTGGGGACCACACATAAGTTTAGGCAAATATGACAGTTGAATGACCGCTAGTAATTCAATTTTAAAAATATTAGGAGAATTGTAGATGTTGTTTATAAGTATATGATAACCTTATACTTAAATAACAATCCAATTACCCAAAAAATTGCGAGCGTGATATTAACATGAACAAATACAAAATATTTTGTTATCATTAATGGACAATTATATCGTGGTTTTTCCATTTTAAGTAAAGATATAAAGTGATACATTTTAACAATTTGTGAAAAGTCTAACAAGGCTTAAGGAATCATTGTCGTGACCGCTCGACTAAATAAATAGATGGTGCAATCGTTATTTTGCAAATACATCGCCTCCGGCAAGGCTGCCGACACGGAGGCAAAGCGTGCTTTCAAAGATTGGATACCGTTCACAACCACGTCATTAGTTGCTATTTATAAAGATAAATTACGATTACTTTGTATGAATTTAAGCTATCATAACATCTACAAAGTGAGTTCTGATTCTGATTATCATCATAGAAAATATACATATATGTATATAAAAATAGATGATGACATTGAACATTATTTTTTTTTAAATTCAGTAAAATCTTAATAAAATGAAATACTGTCCAGTTGTTATATTTAGAATTAATTAAGTTGAAATATTAAATAATACCATTCTAGATACACGTGAAAGTAGTGTTTCGACATTGAACGCTTGGAATACAAACAAAACACGGAGGCGTGTAGCAATGAAGTAACTTCTCTGCCGTCAAAACATGTTGCGCAACGCGCTGGAATTCAGAGAGCCCTCGATGCGCGGTGTCACTACTCCACTTAGCTTTCATTTTCTATAAATAAATCTCGTTTTTTTTCTGTTAAACAGTAATTTGCTAGTCGTTAAACGTCGATAAATTATCACAAAGCAGTTATACTTATTTTCCTTATGTCTTCAGTCATGTAATTTTATTTTTTATATTATAATAAAAAGTATTATTCCCTGTTTTAATCGTCAGTCTAAATCAACATAGCTAAGATTGCATTTTTATTGCAATACATTCCAAAAATATTAACATACGAGATGACAAATTGATTCAATAAATTAATTACATCGAAATTGATATGAAACCTTGTGTACACGATAGCGAAGAAGCTCAGTTTATTTGTATACATAGGTGTACCGGTATGAAATGAGCGTTTTTTTGTGAAAATAAAACACTAATTGTCAATGGGAAAGTAAAAA
>JAOSYY010000012.1:3099818-3123678 GCA_025727935.1 Hebomoia glaucippe | reverse complement strand
AAGACTCGTTCAAAACAAATGTTCCCTATGGAGATATTTTTATTTTGACGCTCACTTCATACCGGTACACCTGATATATAAATATTTAAAAATTCGGCTTTATTGATCCAAACGATACGAGAACAAGCCAGAACAAACAGATAGATACATAAAGATTTTACTAATTGTGTTAACCGTACACGATATATATTTTCATATGGATATAGGAAAAAGATTCCGTTTTGATATTAGAAAGAGGCACGTGAATTGTATTTATTAGTATGTATTTCATTCTCTGTCAAAGAGATATCGAATTGGTGATTCGATAATTACCCAAATGTACTGGCAAGTACACCGAAAACAAATTCACTGAAGCGTGTAACATAAACGGTTCTCAACTTTCCACTACTTATTTACATTTATAACTGAAAAGTAATGTACAATGTATATAAATAAAATTTTACATATTGTGCCAGCAAGTGTAAACAAGCTGCTGTTCAAGAGGAAAAGCAGCATTATCGTGTATTATATTAAGTAGGAGAACATGTTTGCATCCAGTAAACTTTGTGTTATAAAATTTAATTAAGACGACAAGAGTTGACCGTGGAATAATAATGTCAATTGTACAGACGTTAAGTAATTTTGAATTCCTTTGACCGTTCAATTATCGTCGGCTTCCTTTGTACAAACAGGCTATGTTGTATGTTCGTGATTATGACACCATTCTGTTCCAAAACGAACGCAAAACCGTTATGTAATGTAGAAAGTCTCAAGTCTTATTTACCGTAATGCGGTATCTAGACTCGACTGAGATTGTGAAGTCTTAACGTCTAACAAACCGTTCACGAAATTATGCACATTTGAAAAGTTTTTACTATATCTCAGAAGTTATAAATTAAAAAGTGTTTGGGGCCATAGGGAACAACTTCAACGACAGAATATTTGAGGTATTAACCTTAAGAAAATTGTTATTAAAATATTTTAAAAGCCAAAAACCTTATATGTAACTCGTCGTAGTAATTTACAAAACTACATAAGCACAAGGCTACGCCAAAGTATGTAGTTTGACGTTTGAAAACTATTTGCACAGACATTGAAACATTTGAAAAGAACCTTTGTTATGCAAAGTAATATAAAAATAGAGAAAACTATTCTTACAGATAAACAAGCTTGGATATTTACATCTGGATTAAGTAAAAGAAGCGACCTGGCACTGAATGCAATTATGAAAAAGTAGTTAAAGTCACATTCACAGCGGTGTGTTAGTAGCTATGGTCATGTTGTTTTGTTTGAAAACACATGGAATACTCGTAACGAATAAAGGATATGCATATGGGCTGGACTCATTTTACATAGGAAATGACACACACACGATATCCGTCTCACTGTACATCTAGCATTAATATTTGTTGAATAAAAAATTAGGGCTATGAATGTATTGTGTATATTAACGATATACACAATACATTCAGTATATAAAGGTTGCTATACGAAGAAGGATCAAAATTTAATGAGAATGAGATAGAATATAATGACTATTGATAAGTTAATAATTTATTTTTATACATAGTCTCCAAGTCTCT
This sequence comes from Hebomoia glaucippe, assembly GCA_025727935.1. Lineage (NCBI taxonomy): Eukaryota > Metazoa > Arthropoda > Insecta > Lepidoptera > Pieridae > Hebomoia > Hebomoia glaucippe. The sequence goes on along the minus strand of JAOSYY010000012.1, from coordinate 3,122,116 downwards.
CTACACACTGAGTCTAGCGCTTTTCCGAGGCTTCAATCCCTTTAAAAAGTTTTGTCTTGTTTCTTCAAAAAAACATGTTAAAAGTATGTTGTTCTCATTACTTTTTGATCCCTCCTCGTATTAGTAATATACCGATATTTATACGTATAATAAATTTGTAGGAACCGCTTGTCTGTACATTCAATTAATTTACCCAAAAATATTATGATAGACAACTCGAAGTGATAACAAAATCGAGTTGAACGTGAGGGAAGCCGCGAGGAAAAGCCAAGTCTTAATAAATACTTTAAGGTGAATGTTGTTAAAAAACTAGAAAAAGTAACTGTTAGCACTGGCCATAACATCGTGAAGCAGTGTTTAAAGCGATTTAGAATGACCGATTTACCGCGGTAGGTTTCGTCTGCTGTTTCTTACCTCAATTTGCTGTCACGATTTTTGGTAAATGTATGCTTCACCAACTCGTAATTTATATTTTGTGGTTATCGAATTAGCACCTTCCACTGCGACTCCTAAAACAAATTTATTTGAGTGTATCCGTATTTTAGCAGTTTATCCTTAATAAAAATGGAATCCAATTAAACAGATTTTTTTAAGCATGTAATAAATTCTCCAATAAATATATAAATAATGAAGTACGCCAATACGCATTGCCAAGACTTATATTTGCTTGTTTCTTTCTTTTGATGAGTTTTGTTACGTATCTTAGTGGCATAAATTGCAATTGCATTTATAACACCACTAATAATGTTCCAGTAATCATCAAGGACGCCAATTTGTTGGCGGTTGGTAATTAATTAACTGTTAACTATTTATAATCAAAGGTACACCAAGACTATTTAATAAGTGGCAAGTCCTTTTTTTTCTATAAATGTGAAACCATATTTTTCTGTGATTAGAATTAAACGTAAACTTTCTATCATAAAAGTCCTTTAGAGGAATTATGCTATGACGAAATTTTTAATGTCCAAAGTCCTAGAATTGCTCTAATAACCAGCTTTTGCCTCAAGAAACCATTATTAACGACCTTTATTAAGGCGATATTCTTATATAAAGATTTGAACGACGGGAAAAAAACATCGTCCTAATATATTTTCGTGCTGGTTCGATACTCGATACGGACGGTGAATTTAAAACCAATAAAAACCTACAAGATGTTTTCCCAGCAATTTTAATATAACATTTCGATTGTATACTTTTATTAACAGACACATCTATATATATATGTGGAAGGCTCCAAATAACCCCCCTAAGTATAATTACAATCCCTAATCCTTCATTACAAATTAAAATACTATCAATTACAAATTTAATTATTACATATTGTAATAGTCTAATATAAAGTAATGTACTGTAAAATTAAAATGCATTATAAATTTGGCAATTATTAGTAGTAATTAAATACTTAATCTCTGAAAGGTTATTCTTTTTTTTTGGCTGCCTAGGTATCATCTATTTCTATGTTAAAATATTGTCTGTCGACATTGACAAGATTAGATTCAAGGCCATCTGCGTAATTTTGTGAAAGTTTGGTTATGTGTTTCTAATCGAACAAACTGTAAGCACATTTAATATTGGAAAATTAAATTTAATATTTTAATATCATATTAGGTATTTTACTTACAAAAATATGTCATAAAGATGTGTTTATTACCATTTCAATTTCAGTTTTCCTTTTAATTGACCTCGTTACAAATGGTTTCGTCAAAAATTTACACAGAAGTAATTTGGATTGTCCGAGAATGAAAGATATTAACAATTTACGCACTCTTATTATGAGATATATCCCAATAATGTTCCAAACACCATACATTTATTGTTTTTCAATTGTAAGTTGTCACATAACATTATTAAAAAAAAGGTTTTATCACTTTATCGGACAGACACAAGTCATAGACCTAAACGTCAAAAAACCAGAACACAGCTGGCCATAGATATTGTCGCGACATCTAACGTAAAGTTAATGTAACTGTATGTTAACATCTAAATTACTCTGTTATATAATGAACCGTTCCAGTTGTTATTTTCTTTGCATATATAGATGGCGTAAAATTTAACTAGAACAGTAAAACTGGTTTATAAAAATTATGCTGTAAATTGTACTATTATTAGTACCTAATCCCTAATAGTAACAATATCTTCTACATCAGTAGAAACCGCTGTTCTATCATTTATAAATTGATCCGAAAACAATTGTAGTCGATGTTTTGGCAAATAGATTAAGCGTATCTGGGTACAAGTCTTTATTTCATTAAAATTAGTATCAGATCAAAACAGGTTTTTCAGCCGGAACTGAACTTTCAGCCTTGTTATCAGTTTCGGTCGAAACCGAAATACCGAAAAAAATCAATCTTTAAAGTACATAAATATTTGTTATGTCGTGAATATATAAAAGAAACAATTATGCAACATAATCTGGGAACTAAAGTTTAAAGTTATTCACTCAGACTTGACTTATATAACATACAATATATCTATAGACACTATATTTTTAAGATTAATTTTATAATGACTTCTTGAGATGTTTATCTACCAATTTTGTGAAATTTCACTTACTTACCTATCTTAACTGGCTAGGGCGCTAGGCATTACGCACAATTTACGAGAAATAACGAGGCGAGATGATTGACTGGCTAAGTCGAACAAGATATACCTATGCATTTTTTTATAGTTAAAATGAAGTAAATGAAATACAGCAATATCACAGCGTCCACTTAATTATTTTGATGGTAAAAAGTTAAAATAGGAATATAGAAAGCAATCCCTTAACAGTTCAATTTAAAATAAACATTCACTAAGGAAAATCAGACTAACCTCTTTTGTCGCTTAAAAAATGATCTTCAATAACAATAATAATTAAATAACAGAAGTACAAGTAAAAACATAAGAAATACTTACCTAATATATAAAACACAGCAACTTATTGCTACTATTCATGGACGCCGGCTTTCCCCCCCCAAGGGGCATACACCCCAGTTTCGGCGCGGCCGATACAATTTGATTTTCAGCCGTAACCTTCAGTTGGATATTAATTAAAATTATATCTTCTTTACAAACTCGGTGGATGATGAAATCAACATGAACACGACTCAAGCCGCGTGCTACGCTAGAGATAAAGATCAAGACATGTAAGATGGATTTTATGTAAAATTTAGAATACACAAGAGAAGTATCAGGCTTGTGTAATAAAACATCACATTAAATAGATCAATTTATTAATCAGAATTTAATACTGTATTACATAGAAGAAATGCACTTCTTAGAAACATTCAGAAGACCTCCCTTTGGGACAGTTATGTACGGAGCTTCTCTCCATTTTACATACGTACAAATAAGTTCGAATGATTTCAAACTGCTAAAGATTATTATTTATGAAGATCTGCATTGCCACATACTTAAAAATCTATTATATTTTTGATAAACCGTAAATTTCAAATAAATGATTTATAGTATAGCATGACCTACTAAATGCCTATGAGATATTTGAATCTGGTTGAATAAATAAAATTTTGCAAATTAACAACAAATAATAGAACTTTCATAACGTTGCTTTGTCGCTGCCACTATGTAAACAACATTATTTACCATCACAACAAGAGTGGGATTCACTTATCAAACGAAATCATACCTACAATTCAAATCGGTGACCGCTTCAGAATGACATTTTGACACATATCCAACATAGTGAATAATAAATTTAAGGGAAAAACACACAGCACGAGAAGACTACCAATATAAATAGAGACATCTTAATTCATTCAGTCAAGTGGAACGAGTATAAAATATTCAAATAGAAATAATCATAATCAGTCTTGTTTAGAGAAAAGTTATCAATAACGCGACGAGAGTATTAGAATGCGTCTTGATTTTATATTTATTATCACAATACAATATGTCAGATATGATGTCATTCCTTCTCTTGGACGTAACTAGTATATAAATTGCCTGTTAAGCTACTTAGTGTTATTATCACAGTTGTTTAGTAGAGGTGGGTACAGTACTTTGTACATAATAAATACAGGAGCCCCTGCAAATCTGCGACCGTACTCGACATAACACACTTGCCGATATTATACGCACTATCTACTCTAGCCCGACCGCCCTACTTCCAATAAATTATCTTTGTATAACAACTTTCACAAAACTAACGACAGGACAGGCTAGAAGGATCATCTTTGAGATGAAATTATGCATAATTATACTCTATCATTGCAGTCTTTCTCTTATAATGTACATAAAAATTAAACCTCGTATTCGACATGACCTATACGAGACCCACGTATTGTTCACCCCTTACATAAGTCGAGACCCTTGCGTAATAAACGTACATCATCCACTATTTAAGATGCAGTCTATAATGGGATTAAGATAATAACTATTACGTCCCTTTTGAACTGGTACAATTTTGTCACCCTTCAAGATAAAATGTGAAACTAAATTGAATAACGATAAAATATTAAACCTTACACCTATCATATATTATTTATTATCTGTGAATGACATGAAAGCTTTGTAGTCATAAACATTCTTTACGTAATTTGCTCAAATTGTCAAAAAATATATTTTTGTATAGTAAACACTTTCCAAACTAAGAAAGTGTTCTTATGTATTAACAATTGACCAACAAAAAGATAGGTTTATAGTAATGAAATATCACAGATTCTTTTTTCTCTTTGGACAGTAACGGGCTTCCGGAACAATTCAAAATAATAACTGCTAGGTATATTTGCACCACTTGGCTTTTCTATATCATCTAGCTCTAAGAACCCCTTTACGTACAAAGAAACTCCAGTAATAAACTACTAGACATAATATGTGAAACACAATTACAAAAATAATCGAAAAACAAATATTAAGAAATTACTTATTTTTCTAAGAAACGAATGCAACTGCTGTTCGATAATTCGATCAAGGTATTGATCTTCCTAAGTTAAATGCATGTATTTACATTTCTAACTTCTTGGATGAGGAATTTAAAATTCAAAAATCCTAAATGTCTATATCAATTCGACGTAGACTCATTACTTCTAGGCATAATACTCAATATAAGATCTAATTTTTGTAAATTATAATAATATTGACTTAACGTGATCAGTATCACATTACAAAAGAAAAATATTTATGTCTTTATCTGGCAATACAGATTGTCTGTTGTTTCAAAAGCATTTCAAATTTCTTACACTAAGATGTCCCTCATTTTCACTGGATAAGATCATCATTAACAGTTAAATAATTTATATAAAACATTTTTCAGACACTACATCAGCAAACCTTCCTCAAAAATTTCACTCATCTTCTATATGTTTCGTGCATTTCGTACATCATACAGACATTTAAAACGAAAGGCACCCAAGGATACATAAGAGGGTACCGACACCAACTACTCTAACAAATACTGCTACACTCAAAGGAAATTCATTAAATTTAATTTAAATATATGATGTTTGGTTGACACCCTGTCTTTTTGATGTATCAGACACTAGGAAAGTTTATTAAATTCTAATGACACTTTCGAGTGCAGCTTATACTGATTTAACATCTAAAGGTGGAAATGACATTCTGCTCATTTTATCCACCATAATTGAATGGACAATTTTTTGTTAGTCACATTTGAATAGTAAAAAAATATTCCAAATAAAAAAATCTGCACAGTAGTACTGAATCAGATATGTTAAAGTTATACAATTGAATAATTTATAATTTTGTGATAATAGTGAAAGTATAGAGATATGGCTAACAAAAAATAGTCCCTAAAACTAACACACTTATTACATTTATGTTTAATAATTGAAATTGATCTGAAAGATAATTCACAAACATTTAGTTCACAATATGCAAGTATGTAATAATTGTCTCTCAGAAACAAAATCTTTTAGTTTCTTTCAGACGGCAACAAACCTGCAAAAAAATTATTAGAATTTGTAAGCTTTCATTCAGATCTAAGAATATTAATTTTCTTATTATCATATAAAACAAAGATACTTGAAAACAAACCACCTCATTTAGTTTGGAATCAGTAAGTTTTAGAACTTATACAAAATCAAGTTTAAACATCGAAAATATGAAACCAAACTACAAAACTTAAGAAAACACCTATTAAAAATATTTTACTTTAATAAAGTGTAGAAACTGCCAGAATTATAATTGACAAAAAGTTTGATAGAATTAAAACTAAATAAAAACTTCCTTTTTTAGACAATAATTTCAAGATACACTGTGTTGTGTAGATCTGGCAAATGTGTGTTTACTGCTGTACGGGGGCTGCATAAAGCAATGGTCCGGGAGGTAGATGAGTGTAGGGCACGCCCGCACCCACTGCCGCTTGGTAGCCACAAGGGCCGCCGCCAGCCACGCCGCCACCGTAGAACTTGCCACCTAGTCATCGATAAATATACGTTAGAATTCCTCAAGAGAAAAATCAATTTAGGCTTAAAGTTTTTGTACATATAAATAATGTGTGAAATTCTTTAATTTAAACATACCAAGCATTTCCTGATGATGGGGATGCATCTGTGGATAATGTGCAGGTGCAGCGAAGTGAGGTGGAGGTGATCCAAATGAAGATCCTGATCCACTGGATTTATTGCCACTGGCATTATTGTTTCTGTATTGCTGTCCATTGTTACGTGTGTTATTGTATGGACGCTGACCATAGCCATTCTGATTGTTGTATGCATTCTGGTATCCACTATTATAGCCTCCTTGGTATGTCCCCATAGAGTCAAATATATTTGGGCTGGGGAAAGGTACAGTTTTTTGATAATTATTTTGTCTGTAACCTTGGTTATTCTGGTTTTGGTTTGAGAATCGTGGTGGTTGTTGAGTGAAGTTTTGAGCTTGGAAGGTGTTTTGACCATCATCACTGCCCCCACTTGCCATCTTGTTGTTCCACTGGTTGCTCTTTTGACGGGGTGAGCTAGATCCACTGTTATTATCTTTGCGTTGCTGCCAACGGTTACGACCTGTTAAAAAAAAATGTTTTAGTTATTACTCTTGTATACTTCACCACTATAAATTATATTAAGTATTAATTCTTACCAGAGTTATTGTTGTTGGTTCTAGCCATATCATTTAGTTTAGTTGGTGGATTCTGTCCAGTTTCTCGCAAGACTCCTACTAAGGCGCGAGCTTGACGGGCGTCACCGCTCGTGAAGTAAGTGTAAGCTGTACCAGACTGCTGACAACGACCTGTGCGACCTGTTCAAATTATACACGTTAGTAAAAGATTATCATAAAATAAACTAAACATACTACTATTATAACAACTTACCAATTCTATGAATGTAATCTTCAGATGAGTTGGGGTAGTCAAAGTTGACGACGAATTTTACATCTTCTACATCTAAACCACGCGCAGCGACGTCAGTAGCGATAAGTATGGTGGTAGCGCCATTACGAAACTCTGTAAGTACAGCATCTCGCTCCGGTTGAGACTTGTCTCCATGAATAGCTAAAGCTTTGTGCCCATTCCGACGAACTGCGCGTGCAATGTCATCAACCTATAATCAGCCCATAGATTATGTTAAAAAAACCTAAATTGATTCATACAATTGTTATTTCTCTAAGATTTATTTTGTTTATATACTCACTTTCTTTTTGGTTTCGACAAATACAATAACTTTGTTGTCTTTCTCTGATGCAATCTCTTTCAGAAGGTTACTTAATTTCACTTCTTTCTCATGTTCCTCACAAACTTCAATGATTTGCTTAATATTGTTATTAGCAGAAAGGTTGAGAGAGCCAATGTTAACTTTAATGTAGTCTGTTAAGAAATCTTCAGCCAGCGCTTGAATTTCTTTAGGCCATGTAGCAGACCACATCAATACTTGTCGGTCAGGACGGATCTGTTCAATAATTTTTCTGATTTGGGGTTCAAAACCCATATCAAGCATTCTGTCAGCTTCATCCAAAACCAAATAGGTACATCTGCGCAAGTTTGTAGTTCCTCGTTCTAAGAAGTCAATCAGACGACCAGGGGTTGCAATCACAATTTCTACACCCCGTTCCAAGTCTCTCGCTTGAGGTCCTTTTGGAGATCCACCAAAGAGACAAGTATTTCTTATGCAACCACGTGCGCTGTAAGCTTGAGCAACAGATTGTATCTGCTGAGCTAATTCCCTTGTTGGAGCTAGAATCAGAGCAATGGGACCATCCCCACGCTGGATTCTCTGTTGGTGCGCAATGTGCACAGCAGCAGGAAGCATGTAAGCAAGAGTTTTTCCAGAGCCAGTTGATGCAATTCCAACCATATCACGACCTGATAAAGCAATGGGCCACCCCTGTGCCTGAATACCAGTAGGTTCTTCATAACCCTGTTCTTTAATAGTGTTGAGAATGTGATCAGGGAAATTGCCCTCATCAAATTTTTGGTTTGGTCGAGGAATGTTATTACCACTCACAGTTATCTCTTTAGTTGCTCTGAATCTTTGAACTTCATCATCTGAACGTGCCTCTACATTAGCATGTGGTTTGTAAAAATTCTTCTGAATAGTTTCAAGTTGTCCCATGTCCCATACTGGTTTGACTAAGCCGTCACCTGGGTGTTTAGCTTTGCGGCTTTGAAGTTTTCTGTCATTGAAGTCCTGTGTTTGACCATTGTTTGTATTATTATATACCTTCTTCTGAACATACTGCTGTTGCTGACTGTTGGTTGGTGATCCATTTGAGTTGTTAAAACTTTTAGGTCCAAAATTGTTTTTTGGATAATTTTTAGGACCGCCAAAATCATTTTTCGAATTGTAGAATTGCATATTATTATTTCCTGAAGAATTGTCTCCATCATAGTCATTTTTCTTTTGCATGTTTTGATTGTTATAATTGTTTCTCGGTCTGTATTCTTTTGGACCACCGAAATCATTTTGGGTTCCATTATCATTTCTATGCCCATTAAAATCTGGTCTTACTCCATTGAAATCATTTCTGGGCCTAAAGTTTTTATTACCCATATTATTTCTGGGACCAAAGTTCTTAGGCCCCCCAAAGTCATGAAATCCATTAATAAAAGGAATCTTACCGAATTGTTCATTCCGGTCTAACCGAGGTCTGAAACTAAAGTTAACCAACTTAAAAGAAAAAATGTAAGAGGATAAATATTATAGTTAACAAGTAGAAGTTTCAAGGCACAATTTTTTTTTATTTGCACCAAAAAAGAATTATTTTATTATAATAATTAATGAAGAGCTTTTTCTTTAATCAGTAAAATATTAAGTTCGAGTTTTTAATCATAATTCTCAGATTTCAAAATACAGTATTGTTTCACTTTACTACTGGCCATGTTAAGAACATTATATTTCAAAGATCGTGTTTATGATCAAATAGTGTTTAGTTCATAGAGAAATATTAATTCCATTTAAAAATGTACTGATCAAAATTATTTTAATTTTTAACAGTATGTCGGCATACATCCATTTAGGCAGTGAGTCTGAATTCATTTAATTAAAATGAAAAACTTAATATAATAATCATAATAGTTCTTTTTACAACAATTAAAACAAAAACGAGGTAAACGGACTTCGTATTTTTTTGTAGATAGACGAAACCATATTAATAAAAGTTTCCAGTAATATAGACGCAATCGACGACGCCTCGGAATAATGAAGGTCAATAAATTCGCGCATGCTAAAACGAATGATGGCAGGCCAAATTAATAATTTCGAAGTTACCCAACACGTTGTAAGAAACAATTATTAAAAATATACAATAAAGTATCTCTAAACTAAAATGTAGACACGTAAGCGAAAGAAAATGGATTTAAATATGTAGAACTCAGATCCTCCATTATCAGCTGGACGAATTGCATTTCACAAAATGGCCGCCTGACTCCACTACAATTTATGCACTATTTAGAAATGATGAAGAATTCATAGCAGTTCTATGATAATTAAATAAAAAATTGATAACTCACATTGGGTGTTGATTGTGAAAGCTGTTGTACTGCATTTTGAATCCTTTAAACGACCCCGGGATAGGTGGTATACGTGGTGTAGGATGGAAAGTATCTGTGGAGAAAATATTGGAATAAATATAACTGACTCGAATTTATACTTCTTGATTCTAGTCACATTTTCTTAAATGAAAACAATGGGTAACTTACCTCTCAAATGAGAGAATTTAGAAATTATATAAATTTGTCATTCACCAGAATCCACCTTACAGACCCGGCGAACGAACAACTCGATAATGAAAATAATATGGCGGACGTCTCACGCTGTGATTAGGGTTACCAACTCATAAAATATTTACCCCAAAGCATAACAATAAATATTGTAGATGTCTAGAAATAAATAATAAAAACGGTTACAGTAAAAATTCGTTTTTATTAAAAAAAAGAATAGGACGTAACATTACTATCGATTTGCTTATATATTTAAATAATTATTATTAGCTATTATAATAATGTTACTATGGCCTAAACCTAGATTTCGAGTTATGCTTATAATCGTTGGCTTCATATGACTGTTTTACTAGTTAAATTATATCTAAGTATTCACATCTTATTCATCAGAACCCATGTAGATATATTTAAAAAATATATGTTTAGATATTTTATTTGGTTACATTCAATTACCATCTTAACGGGTATCCATGGCGATGATAACCTTTCTAAACAACATTACATTAATTACATAAGACTAAAACTAGTAAACCAACATAATCTATTTTACTATGGCTACTACCCTTAATATCAATATTGTGAAATTAGTCAAGGTACAAGAAAACACGTTCATTTTCAATTTGTTTGGAGCTAGCGCGCGAGACTATCAGTATTGAGCAATGGTTCTTTCACTACATTTTTTCACCCGGCACTCAAAGGCTCAACCTACACATGATTGCGTATCATATTGCATGAACATTGCGTACCTTACCCCTCGGTAACTAAGATAAATACACTCTGAGAACCAATAATCGTTAATTAATCCGCTTAGGAATCAGTCTTAATTGATTTTATAGCAGAACTCTGAATAGTCACAAAGGTTTAAAATTTAAAAGATGTACATAAAAAACTAGACAATTTTTTTAAACTTCGTTTTCCTAACAAATTTCCTGAACAATGAAATATAAAATTTACAATTAATAAAGAAAAATATGAGGTTTAGAACTTGAAGATATTGAAACTTATTGAGAAAGAAAGTTTAATTAACGATTTCCCCTGTTTTCTTTGTATAAATGATTTAGTTGGTGATAAAAAAACTTTCCTAAATACAAGTAAAAAGTCACTTAACTGGTATTTACCTTACCAGACTCTAAGTCTTTACAAGATCCGGAAAAGGAAATACAGCCATGATATTATCGATATTTAGGTATTGCCTATTAAAAAAATGTTACACATAAAGAAAAATTATATACAACATTAAAGTTTATACATTTTTATTTTTTGTGTAGGGTGTGATATGGATAACAAGATATTTTTTAAAATATCAAACAGACATCTTTGTTCTAATATTATACTACAACTGTATAGCAAAAATGCCTTAATGATGTATTGTTATATTATTATTTAACTTTTGAAAATTATTTCTGTTTAGTCAGTAATGATGAATTCAATGTTAACATTTTTGCATTGAATTCATCATTATTAAAAATAATCATAAATCTTTAAAATATACTAAAATAAGTGATATGTTTTTATCTATTCCTTTGGTTTGTAATCATCTACATTTTGTGATCATTCAAATTTCAAGTTGTTACCGTGACAACCTTGTCAATCTGGAATTCTGGATACAAAATATGATTATAGTACCTATTTAGATAAAGAAGTATCGATTTTATTAGTTGAAAATTGTTATTAGGAATGCACATAATAATTGTTAAATTCCATAATCTAGTTGTCATTTCCTCACTTTGATTGATATTTACATTTACCAATTAGGAGTTTCTTCATTAAACCGGTATGTATGTCCTGTAAATATTCGATTTTAACTTATTATTAACATATTTGAAAGTAATATTCATTTCGAAAATTTTTCCATAATTAGTAGACGGTGTTAAGTATTATGGATAATATAAAATCATTACAACTAATGGATCCCGTGACAGACCATTTGTATCCAGCATTATTTCAATGTTTCACGATTATAGTATGTGGGTAAGTTATTTTGAAACTTATTAAAGTGGTAATTGATATTGAGACAATTCTTCTTCTTCTTCATGGTGCCACTTTATTACTGAAGTACGGCTGCCAGTATAAAGTAATTTCTTTGGTATAACACTTGTGGGAATAGATCCTCTATTATGAGTGAGACAATTAAGTACATATTTTGAATTATTTTATGATAATTATCATTGTATTATGTTGTAGGTATGCGGCTGGAAGATTAAACATTGTGTCCAAATCAGAGTCAAAGGGCATTGCTACTTTTGTAGGGACATTTGCTCTACCCTCTTTAATTTTTTTATCCTTGGCTCGCTTGGATTTTACTATAGTCAACTGGAAATTCCTTATTGCAATATTATTGGCAAAAGGAATTGTTTTTTTTGGTGTTATAATAATTTGCATATTTGTATCCAAGCCAGTTAATTTGGCACGTGCTGGTATATTTGCAATTTTCTGTACTCAAAGTAATGATTTTGCATTGGGATATCCAATCAGTGAGTAAAAATGTTTCTATACATTGTTGTTTAAATAAATCTCCTATTTTTTTTTTATAATTGTTTTGTTTCAGTTAATGCAATATATGAGAAAACACATCCAGAATATGCTCTCTACTTATATTTAATGGCACCAATATCACTTGCTATATTAAATCCAATAGCTTTTGTTTTAATGGAAATTAATAAGCAAAAAGAGTTAGAAAGAACAGCATCAGATCCAAGTCAGAGGAAAAAAATAAGTAAATTGAAGATGTTGTATCAAATATTTAAAGGCATTATTTTTAATCCAGTTTTGGTCATGACTATTTTGGGTATTATTGGAAATATTATTTTCAAACATAAACTTTCTATCTATATTGAAGGTCTTTTAGATGTGAGTAATAACATATTTTGTATTTTTATGGCAAATTGATATTTTGTTACAGCATCACTGTGTCTATATATTTGGTTACACTTAAAATTGATCACTGCTGTCATACTTCATGTTTTAATTATTTTTAAGGTATTTGGACAATCTTTCTCAGCCTCTGCTCTGTTTCTTTTGGGACTACGTATGGTTGGTCAAATAACGAGGTTAAAGGGACCTGCACTCATTTTACCTTGCGTATTGATAATGGTAAAGCTGTAAGTAACTTGGCTATTGTCTAGAGTTAAATTAACTTTTGTGTAATAAGTTTTAAGTAGTAAGTTTAAAAATGCTCATGATAATTCTTAAGAGAACTACCAAAACTAATTAGACAGAATTTATTTAATCAATATAATTTCTTGATGCACATTTAATTCAAATCTTCTGTAACATAAAAGATAAATATTGTGGTATTTTTTTTTTTGGTTTATCAACGTAGTTTATTTATCTATTGATGTATTTTCAGAATAGTTCTTCCCGTAGTGATGCGTGAGTGTGTAAGTGGTTTGGATGCTGGTGAAAATGATACAGATACACAATCACTTTCAACATATGCATTTTTGTATGGTACAATCCCAACTGCTCCAGCAGTATTTGTATTCTCGAATTTGTACCAACTGGAAATTGATTTAGTGAGTATCTAAAAATTACTTGTTCAAGCCATTTCTTGGCTGGACCAATTTTAAACCAAAAAAATAATAGCAATTTTTTTATGACCCAAAAATTGCCAATTGGACTTTTAAATGACTATTTCTTGTTATCTTTATATTTCTGTTCTCTTGAGTGTAGGTGCAATATGATAATAATAAAATTAACAAATCAAATTAAATATTTTGAAAAACAGTTTCTACATTTTTGTTTACAAAAACTTACATTTTATTTTCAATAGTTATACTTATTTGTGTTGCCTAGTTTAACATAGAAACAGCTGTGGCAATAATGAATTATTCATGATGAGGTCATAACTTTATGTTTTACACTAAAATTGATAAAGACTTAATTTTTTGCATAAAATATATATTAATTTAATGCTAATGGATACAAATATTATTCATAAACGAAAAATAATCAGTATCTGATTTATAAAGTTCTTGAGAAACTAAAATAATTTTTGTCATAATTTAAATGTAGTAAATTAAAGGACATATCTGGTTATATTTGTAATTTCTATATAGTTAAGCAAATTTCAAGAACTTTTAACATTAATTTAATTACTATTTGGTTCTTAAGCTATATCCAGGTATTGGAGAAAAAATCTAAATTATAAAAATGTATGGTAAAATATGTATATTATGGTGTATATAATGTATATTATATTGAATAAAGATATTACCATATTAAATAAATGCGAATACATCAATATCTGTTACATAATTTTAAATTAGAATTTAGAAGTTTGAATATTACTATTCTAGATGGCTTCATCCATGGTGATTTGCACATTTTTATCAGCTCCTATGACCTTCCTATCGGCTGAAGTAATCACCATGAACAATGACTACGCAGTTCAAATTAAAGCATTCGGCTTTGACCTTTCCATAGTTGCATTGATAGCGGCTGTCTGGGTTCTCATTGTATTCACTGTTACTAAAAAATTCAAAAGGATGCCACATAGATTGACCCTATGTTTGAATTTAAGTCAGGTAATTATAATATAAAATAATAGCTTAAAAATACTTTGTGTAACTGTTATTAATTCATTTATGATGTAAGTTCTAATATGTTTTTTTTTTGTATTTTAAATGTTTTGTGTGACCGCTGATCATATATCTAAAATCAAGCAGGTGAGAGGACACATATTTTGTCTGGGTTTTGGCCTTCAATCAATGACTTTACGTATTCTTAAATGAATAGGCGGTACAACTATCGCATCATTGAATAATTTATGATACCATGTAGAAGAAGATGTGATGTGACCTATCATCAGATCAGTCTCATACTTGCCAGTCTATAACTGCTTTTAAACAAGTCAGTCACTGCTTCAGAAATCTAAATTTAGGTTTTAATATTCATATTTCGGACACTGTATTGAGTGCTTACTTAGTAATAATCATTTCATATTTAGAAAAGTATTTTTTTGATATATGTATATGTTAATTAATGTGTTTTTGTTTAACAGATACTACTGGCAATAAGTGTGATATGGGGTGGGCCTTCTAAAACCTTTACTGCCACTTGGAGTACTATTATCCAACAGTCCTTACAGATGTTTAGTATTTATTCCTGCCTTTTGTGGACGTCTATGTTATCAGTCGGATTATTTATGTTAGAGGTAATATAAATTTTATTGATTAAGGATTAATTTGTTACTACTAAATCTATATAAATTTCTTATGTAACAATGTTTGTTGGTAAACTCCTCCGGAACGACATGACCGATTTTTATGAAATTGTATATACTTACCTATATAAAAGAAAATTGCGATGTACGGCAAAACAATATTTACAAGGTGAACTAGTAAACTTTTGTAAAACACTTACAAATAAAGAGCTATCGTTCACTTCTGTGTCCTTCTGTGTTGTAAATGTGAAAGTGAGATTTTTTACACTGTCCCACATAAATCGCTGAACTGATTTCGAAGAATGTTCATACCTGCCCTGTTTTTCAAAAAACTTGGAGGGGTTAAAATAATTTTATATAAAAATTCCTGAAATATAACTTAATCATGGATACGTGTGCAAAAGCAAGGAGCAACTTAAGTGTATAGCTAATTGATTTTTTTAACAGAGTCGCGGTCCATGTTTCGTCGTGACTCTGTGGCCAGTGCTGGCATTCGTGGCGTGGGGTGCTCCCGCAGTCATGGTTGCAGCCTTGCTGATCACCAAACAGACAGGGACAACAATCAATGCTGATGCCTGCGACGCTATAAGGCTCAGCGTTCTCTTCTTTTGTCTAACAGGTAACCTGAGCCAGATCTACTTTAATCTATAAGAATAAAATGTAAAGCTTTATGATTCGTCTTGTTTTAATGATATAGATATTATAATATAATAAATTAAATTTCCTTGTTCAATGTTTCTTAATGCAAAATTAGCACGCTTCAATTTCCTTTTTTCATGGTTTCTGGGACGCCTGATAGTTATGCAATACTTCTTTTTTTGAAAATGTTTCTTAAATAGGGATAAATTGTATGCAACGAGAAAGGCGGTACAGTTCGGTAGGTCGTTATAATGTGATCTTTTGAATACAGTGTCAATGGGCTGTCTAATCTTGTACGTGAGGTTCCGCCGCCGCAGCGCTCAGTTCGCAAGTCTTTCTTCTGGTTCTGTAGAGAGTTCACCGCCAGACGAGTCCACAAGTCTCGTAGACAACGCCGAACCTGTCTCTCATACGCAATCAATATCTAACCACAGTACGTACATACACTACTCCCTAACTGCTCCTGAGGGAGTACTGCAATTCCTAGGAAGTTGTAAAGTAAAATTAAATAAAACAAAGTTACCTAGATTTATTTGTATCTAAATAGAATTAAAAATTACTTAAAGGCTAACCTCAACATAATAACTAAACATTTAATATGAAAATTTTGTCGTCATCAGTATCGATCCCTTTTTAATACATTCTTGCATATTCTAGGCATTCTATTAATTAATTTCATGAAAACCTTGTGCATTATGTATAAAAAACACCAATCTGGTTGTACCAATTATGTTGCTTTGGATTATTGTAAATAAAAACTTGATAATTTTTAATAATCTAAAGGTCTTAATAACATTGCATTCATATTACTTTTTACTTTTAAGTCTAATTTTCGCTGTTGTCTTGTACAGTGTATAGTTTGATCTTTCACAGAATTTTAAATATATTATATTTTAATCACAATATTTAAATTAACCATTTCTACTTATTATGATCATACCATAGTTTTATCTGCATTATGTATATAACTCTTAATAGTAACACCAAAGATGGAATATACGGCGCATTCTGGTGGGGTTTAAAAAACCAAAGTATTGGCCTTGTCCTGCAATCTATACCTTGTGTTAACAATTTTATCAGGGCATATAGTAATTATAATTGATAGTGCTTATTAATCAAATATTTGTGGAAATTTCAGAGACAACAGTTATATGCTGGTTGAAAACCATCTCATGACTAAATTATTTGGGATTTAATTCATTGTTAACTTTAAGAAAAGCTTTTCTATTGTATCCATATTAACCACTAATCTTTTTTCTTTTCATATCCATATACAGGCATGGAAGAACAAGGTATTTAATCTCTTATATGTTAATTTATCTACATGTCTGTGTAAAAAAACTACTTATTCTCTAATATTGTCTTAACTAGCTTATCAATTTGCTTTTTTAATACAGATTATTTAATATAAGGCTTGTTCAAATTGGATTTTAACTTTGACAAAATTCCATGCATAAAGTATGCCTAAATGCTTCAGCTCTAGCTGAGTTAACAAAAAGATCAATTTTAGGTTGTTACGGTACCATCACGGCTACGCCTTCGCCGAACAGGAATCCAACTTGTTGCAATAATGACCCAAACTGTGGAAATGGGCATTTAAATCATCCAGATATTGAAGAT
This sequence comes from Hebomoia glaucippe, assembly GCA_025727935.1. Lineage (NCBI taxonomy): Eukaryota > Metazoa > Arthropoda > Insecta > Lepidoptera > Pieridae > Hebomoia > Hebomoia glaucippe. The sequence goes on along the minus strand of JAOSYY010000012.1, from coordinate 3,104,582 downwards.
ATTGCAACTAATGACAAGTATGATCATTTTATTATAAAATAGACTTATACAAGGATAAACCAGAATAGGATTCATTTAATATTAAGTGTTTCCCCTCACCTATGTACACTAGCAACACTTAGGGTGTTGGAAGTGTCTTGCCGGACTTTAAGGACGCTGGTGTAGCTTTGCATAGTCTGTGACCAAGTGGTCATGGCTGGAAAAATATAATTTATAATGTAGTAAAGTTAATCGGTGAAGTACTTATGAACCAGTGATCCTCTATAAAGGTGATCCCTACGTGATCTATACTGGTGTCTTGAAAATTACAGAGTTGTATCGATTCGCAAAAACCACCATAAAGTAGTTGTTAGTAATTAATCATACGAATGTCGTTTGTAGCAGGGAATGCGCGTGTCCAGCATCGCAGAAAGTTCGTTGCAGTTCCGCCGCAACATGCCAATACTTGAATGAGTTGGACCGAGCTGCCAGCGCACTGGGCCTAGTGCCGCCCGAGCAAAGCCGTGGTAGAGGCGGCCAGCTGCTTCGACACACCGTTCTTATCATCGCATACAGTCTCACCATGTTCATTGTGAGTTGTAGCAACTTTCGACGATAAATGGATATAAGGAATTTCCGTATTCATTCAGTAAAATACCATCAGCGTCCTGCAATGAGACAGATCCTAAACCATTTCCCCTCTGAATATATGGCACTTCGGTCAATATCACGGTAGAAAATTTGATATTCGGAAAAATTACAATTTGTGACATGTCTACCGAAATAATAAGTCTCAATGATTTTGTAGAGGCGTGTCCGATAGGCCAGAAGAGACGTTTCGAGATTTAAATTACACGTAGACAGTAGGCTAACGAGTCAACTTTAAAGGATAGACATAAGCTATAGGGGACTTTTTTAGAACTATGTTAGAAAAACAATTCGGTCCTACTTGTGTGTCGCGTAACTTCCATCTAGGCGTCGTACGCAACGAAAGCTCTCATAAGGAATATGTTTATCCTGATTTTGTCAATTTCAACTATAATAGCCCTGATATGAGCGCGTTTAATTTAACCTATAAACTTTTCAGATTTATAAAACTAGAAGAGATTTAGAGAAACAGTACCATGTAAGCTAATCATTTTTACGCATTGTTTTAGGGTGTAACTTTCACAACGTGGCGCGTGCTTCGAAAGGATGAGGCGGGTGTATTCATAGAGATACAGTTCTTAGATACGGCCGCGGTGTATGGGCAAGCGCTTGTTATGTTCGCTCTCTTCGGCTTGGATCCAGAGGAAATTATAATTCCTGCTGTCCGTTATTTCAAGAAAAGGTGGTAAGTGTTAATGTTAGTGTTATACTCACATAAGTACTTTGTTATTCTAAAATTATAGAGGATAAGTTTGTTAGTAAAACTTTCTTTCCTAAAACGCTGAAACCATTTTCATACTAATGAAACTTGAAGGGGAGAAATAGTGGGAGCCCTTGATAGTATGCAACGTCTTATAAGTTAGAAACTTTAATGTAATATTGTTGAAAATACGAAACACCCCTGATGATCTTTGGATTGCCTTTTGTATTTGTTTATTCAATAAAGATTTTGAAGAATCTATTCATCGTATTTTGAAATATAGGCACTGACGGGAAAAGTTGAGCTTTATTAGTTGATGGCTTTTTCAATCAACACCCGTGTCCATCAAAACTTAATATGTCGTGATGAGTAATTTTCATTTAAAAAATATATTTTACCAGGCATGGAGCAGACACCGTGGTTCTGCCGCCGATAGAGGAGCTCAGTTTTGAAACAAAACATGTTTGTGATCAGTTTATCACGCACCATCTTGAACGCTGTAAGGAAGCAATCGCCAAGGATACAAGGTTGGTTGATATTTGTTAGAAGTTTTACATTAAGCAATTGTCTACACATAGATTTTGATCAACATACCATTACGTATCGCAAGAACATGTCACAACACTGTTTTATATTATACAAGCAGTACGCCGCCATATACTGAAATTATAGTCCTGTAAATGAAATTTAATGTTATATAAGACTAGCTTTGATCTCTAGATTTATTCGCGTTTATTATGTGAATGCATTTTTTTATGCGATAGGAAGGCAAATGCGCATACAGTTCACTTATGATAAGCGATTTTTGTCAACCATGGACACCTCAAATCATCAGTAGTAGTTGACAACGCGTCTTCTAGATCAGTAGATCTAGAAGACGCGTTGTCAACCTTAAGGCCTTTTTTATGTATATTTCGAGTTATCGGAAATTCATAGACTGAAATCGAAACACACATAGAACTTCACCATTTATCCATGCACGATAAATTCTTTTCGATGTATTTATGTTTAGATGGCGCATGCGCACCTATCACGCTGTGTTTCGCGGTTCGTGCCTGGTGAGATGGCTCGTGTCGACCGGACTTGCTTCTGACGAGCAACACGCTGTAACGTACGGGCGGCATTTGCTCGACGGCAGACTGATATCTCATATCAACCGCGCGCATCACTTTACAAACTCACCACTTCTGTACACTTTCGCCTAAATATCTAGTCATAATTGAAGTCGGTTGATTGTGAAGAAAGCATTTTTAGCTATTAGAACATAGAAGAATAAATAGCGCTCACAAATAAATGTTTCATCAAAATGCTACGTATGTATAAACTATATTGGAAATTTTTGGCACGTATAGTGACATTTCATTCACAATATGTATTAAGTTCTGTTTTGTATAGTTATATATGGAGATTAGTATGAAATCATAAAGGGAAAAAATATTATTTTCGTAGCGCATCATTAATAATAAGCGAAACTATATTTTTGTAATTTTCCGTATATACAATTTAAAATATGTAACACAATTTTCGCAACATTCACATGTTTTTATATTGTTTATATTTTGAAGGTTTGCAGTAAAAATGTAATTTAGGTTAAGTTTTCAATGACGTTTTTATTGTTATTTGTAAAACACCGTGCTTTTTTTGAACTTTTACATGAGAAATCAAAATTATGCTAGTAGGTGAACACCTATTTTTTGTTAAATGTGATGTTATTTAAAACGGGTAATCTAATTGCTCGTTGGGTTAAGTTTTTTTTTTTAAATCATCTCGACGGTATATTTTTCCATGTGCGTCTTGTTGTAGTTTTAACAATTTGAAATGGTGATATCAATCGTTTTATTTTATATTAATTAAATTGTGATAAAAATCGCTGAGTTATAAAATATTTTATTATTTCACAAAATTGTGGTTTTGTTTTCGATTATTAATTAAATTTCGACAAAATAAATTAGGATAGGCGACTGTTGACATTATAGGTCATATGTAGTTTTGAATTTAGTCAAATTGATTTTATTAAATGATCAATGTTTTATGTTAAGAAATATATAGTGTCTTAATATGGTGTAAAAGTAGATAAGTTAAAGTACTAGTAGTGCCACGAATGAATACTACGCGTAAAATGGGTTGATTTGCACAGTACACGGCTTTTAAATCTATCTGAAGATATGTGACGCGAACATTGATGGACTGTACTATTCGAGGCGTTGAAGCTCGGCGTGTATCTGTGTAAAATCTGTTCTACTGGTATTTGGCAACAAGCATCTTTCGCGACGCTTATCAAATCCATTCCTTTATTCTATATCACCATTTTCTTAATAATATTCTGTTATATATATGTGTACAACTGTAAAAAGTACTTAATCGTATTATTCCAAAATGATCTTAGCAAGGTATAAGAGAGTTAGAACTTACTGATTACTACTTAAGAATACTTGTGCTAAAGATTAGCGGGTGTTGAAGCATTTTTAAGTATGTACTTCCGTGTATATTGTAATACAAAATCATAACTTGCTCTCTATTAGTTGTAATATTACACGACTCAATATTCTATTTTCTTAAGTATTTATTTGGTATGTACTATCATAGTGTGTAATTGTTAATTAAATCATATTCAATCATAAGGTCACAAATATCGGTTGTTGATGAGTCAAAGAAGTGGTCACAAGAAGTAAATAATTTTAGGAAAAAAGAATTCAAAATTAGTACAAAGCTTTCGGTGCTTAAAATATTTTTTTATTAATTTTGACATCTGTAGTGTGTGTTAAACTTAATTAGGCTTTATGCCTATTTATCCATTGAGTAGTTTAGAGTTATGTTTAATCAGTAGATCTTCATAAATAGTATATTTTATTTGTATTCATAATTGTGCGTATTAAAAATATATTTATGGCTTTATTTGGATTGTAGGAAGGCATTGACTGTTATATAGTTTGTCATTTGAGCTGAAACAAAACACAATCGCAGGTCACTCTCACAAGGTGTAGTGCAGCAGTCTTTCTTTTATATAAATTATGTCGTATTATTTATCCGATGATTTTCTCGACTTGATATTGCCTAAATATAAAAAAATTAATATTCTTTAAATAATTACAACGTTGGCACTGTTTTGACTTTTCATGATATTGCAACTAAACACTTAAAACGATTTTTTTTATTAAAACACATTATGAGGGCACAAATGTGTTTTGAAAATATTTGATGCAACATTGTATGTGATAAATATGGCTGTTATATTTTGCTTGTTATGTAAATTCTATTGTAAGCTTTGATCAATATTGGAACATTATGTATTGTTTTTAAGCTGTGTTGTCTGTTTATAAAAATATATATATACATTGATATCTCAATATTATAGTGTTGTAGCAGGTTGAAATCTTGTTTTATTTTTAGTCTTCAATATTAAGGGGTTTATAGCAAAGTTGATCAGTTATTAAAAA
>JAOSYY010000012.1:3039551-3050392 GCA_025727935.1 Hebomoia glaucippe | reverse complement strand
TTTTATTGTTTGTTTTTATTTCCATGCTCGTGTCGTGCCCTTTTAACTTTAAAATATGTAAAGTTAACTGCACTCAAGCTTAATGCAGGTGTTTTTACACCAGTTAACAAATTGCATACGGCTCGTATCACTGCGGACACAGAATAAAAAAAACAGTTGCTAAGTAATTGAAATACCCTGTCCAGTAACGTATGGGGCAGAAACAATTTCTTTTAATTTTGTTTTTCAGAGTGTAGATTGAACCTGGGGCCTTTTGTACAAATACGATTGCGATACCAATATTGATCCATAAAAGCGGTCTCATTCAAATAATTTTTTCCATAAATTCTAACAATGTAATCTCTACAACATTTTATTTAGTAAAACTACTGTCATCTAGGTAATTCTAGGGCTCAATGATCTACAGTTGAGAAATCTATTGCGGGGCACATATGAAGGGATTAAATATATTAATTTTAGTTCAACATAACCCAAGTCATAATTTTATTCTTTTCTTTATTGCTAAATAAATCGCATAGATGTCGCTACTGATTATAATATTTAGAATCCGGGCTACAAATATCGGTCGCGCGAAGTCGGTCATGGCCGCCTTTACATTTCCACTCTAAACACCTCAACGTGACGCTTTTATTATATATCTGGCAGAGATTAAATGGCTTTTTGAAAAACTTTATGCACTCGTTCAGTTTCACTATTCAGGAATGCTTTAAGAATAAGCCAAGCGTGTACATATCGCACTCCACTTTTCTGCATTATTCTTTGACACGCTGAAATGTTCTGAAAAAGAAGGCATCGGGTAATAAAATGTTACTGTTACGTGATTCGTTGATATTAGATTTAATTCTCATAATTACAGTGCACAAAGAAATTTGAAATCTATCTTAAAGCACAAACTTCCTCTACTTTTTATTTTATATTAACTATGTACAGCCTGCGAAAAAATAACAAAAATATAATAGTATATTAAATCGAATTTGTATTGATTTTTTCTTGCCTTTCATTAAAATGAATTAATAACAATATACATAATTGAGAAAGTTAGGCAAATCTATACTTTATATATTAGAATAATTATCATGTCTGTCAGGGTTTCGAGTTTACAGATCTGATCGAAATTCAACAAAAAATAAAAGGAACTCGTTGAATAAACTTTACAGTGTTAAATCAAAAGGGAAGTTCAGTGATCACTCATCAGAAAGATAATCTATCTCTGTAAATAGATTACAGTTGTTACTTTAGTTAAACAATGCAAGATAGATAAAATATTCAGAAGGAAGTTAGTATAGCGTTGAGGCCGTGAGTGGCCGCCATTACCGTTCTACCGCTCGGCCGAACTTAAGATACTTACGAGAGTCATCTTTTATTTAGAGAGCTTTTCATTTTCGTTTCTATCGTACTAATAAGGACGGAACGTGGGTATTGATGATTTGTAGTCTTTTTATTTATGAAAATGTCGCGCACGTAGCTTATTCAAATTCTTTCAAAATACATTTTCCTTTCAAGTAAGTATATTTGCAATATTTTAACCTAATGGACTGTTGCCTAAATTTAAGAAATAATATTAAAAGATGAATAGTAGGATATGTTAAGTATATCCTCACAACGACGTTTCGTTCATATGATGTGATCTTTTAACAATAAATATTATTACGTAGCTACTATTACAAAATAAATCTATTTGCACGATGATGGAGATTATATTTGAAAAAAAAAAATTAATTGCAATTTTTTATTTCGTTTCTTACCTTTAAATGAAAAAGAGAGCTTAATGAAATATAAATAAGTAATATTTGTATGGCTTTTTATTATATGAAAGAGTAAAAAATTTTTCGTCTTATACATTTCAGATCTATACGTTCACCGCCTTCCTATAGCGAACTTTCATTACAATTTATAAATTTTTTAATGAGTTAATAAATAGCTTTTAATAAAAACTCTGTATTACATAAATTCGATGATGGTACGGTTTCGAGAATCCACTTGATAAAAAGAAAAGTGAGCTTAACCGTATCAACAGCTTGAAACATAACATTATAATAGATACATATGATATAGTATTAAAATCTCCTTTATAACAACTGAATTTAAATATATTTTTTGTCGTTTATTTCCTGAAATGTACTTATAATGTATTACGAGTATAGTAGCTATTAGTGTCTACAACGTAGCTCGTAGCACTCTCGTAGAGCCCATATGGCGCGCATAATGTATATCAGATTGTCCGTGGAGTACTATAACATATAAGAAAATCTTTCCTTAGAAACTCGATGAAATCATAATGAAATATGATCCAACTGACGGCGTATATCAAAAAAGCTTAATTTTGTTCTAGCTTACTAACTATATTACTAACAATATTATTAACTTTAATTCTATGAGGGGTTGTTAGAAACTTGAATCATGAATAATTCACAGGCGCCTACTTGAGTGTGTGCTTTTCCTCATAAAATATATCATCGTTAGCATAATCCTCAGATAATAGTGATTAACGAGATGAGATAAAAAGTTGCCTATGCGCGTTTAGAATATTACGATTCTTTTGAAAGCGGACTTCGTGGAAGAGTTTAATAAGTATATTTTTTGTATTTATAAAATATTAAAGTAGCAAACGATTTGTCAATGTCTTATAAATATCCACAAATAATTATACATACCTTGTGTTAGTTCGTGGAATTGATGTCGGCAACAGAAGGAAGATTAATTAATACTCTATATTTACAAAACTATTATTCTTTTATATTTATTTATAACTTCCTTACGAATACCGTAATAATATAAAAATAATAAATTGCTTTTTTTATACAATGATTTAGATGATAATAGAGCAAATGCAAATTTACTTATATGTATGATTATCCACGTATACTCTATGTACCTTTATTTTCAAGTATTTCTTAGTACTAAGAAACAGTAGTATTTATGTAAATTCTGATACTCGCTGACAAACTCTAAACTACACGTATTTATTTGTTCATTCTTGGTATCGGAAGACAAACTCGAAACAATACTTAGACTGCTAATAGGGTTTGCACAGAGATGTGGTTCTACGCTAAACTATAGTGAGAACCTTTGATGGGCAATGCTATTTAATTTGCGTCGCATCGGGAAAACTCTGAGGAACTCTCCGAGACCTTCCTTTGAGGACGTTGAGTACGTATTGAAATGTGGTTGAAGCTAACAGGGATGCGGGTTAAGTCATTTGGGTCATAGCTACGAATGTCTTTTGTGCAAGGTATTTCACTGCTTCAATTCGACAGCGCCACATAACCAAGTTTGTCTATTTTTTGATTCACTTAGAAAATATAATAAATATACATGGATTCTAAAAAGATTCACTACTAAGTAAAATGAACAAAATTAAGGTTAAACAAGATTGCGGAAATTTAAAATATTCCTAAGGACGAAGCACAGACAATAAAACAAGAAACAAGGATAATAAAGAGAAGCACAACTATTATTATACAATAAAACTAAGTCTAAGCATAATATAACAAGATGAAACTGATCATGAAAATTAATATTACTATTGAATAAAAATTAGGTATTCTTATATATTAAACACTCATATTTATTCCTAAGTCTTTTGGCCGAGTTTCACGTTCTAAGAATGGTATCTGAGTGAAGTACATTAAATTACAACTTTTTTATACTGCTTTTGAAAAAAAGCACTTTTATTAAAGGACTTTCAAATATCCTCTAAAATTCACTCTCAAACATTGTTGTAATAAATAATTTTGTAAAACATATTTCTATTTATAGTTTCGTTATTCGGAGGCCGCTGTCCGAAATTAAATATTTTCTCACACTGTTTGTTATTTTATTTGGGCGTGAGTCAATGGTATTGTGAAAATGTATACAATAAAGGTGATTTGGGTTGTGACGTGCGTGTAGTCTGTAGAGTGGGTGGAACATCAAACAGATTTACCACACTCTTTACAACAATATATTTTTACGTATTAAAATGTAATTATACACCTTAGTTACCGTCCATGTGTGAACGTGTATTAAAAGGATATACTAAAAATAAATTTCATTATATTATCCTAAATATGCTATTTTTGTAATTATCGAGGTTCTAAACTTTATATAATTCGAAAAATGATTATGATTTGTTTTTAAAATATATAATTTTATACTATTATTACATTTTTTCTAAGCATAGTCAGTACAAAGTTCATGATAGCCTACTTATTTTCCTGAACGGCCTAAGTTCAATCAAGGGATGGTCGCATACCTTCGCGTCGCCGACTGAATACCTAATGAACATGACGTGGGCATCATTCCTCCCTCTAGAGCATTTCTCACAAGGACGATCTGATAATAATAGACTCAATGGACGATAAAGTAGAATATTTAATACTTCGGTTGAACAAGTTTGATTCCAAAATGTTCTGAATAGTAAATCGCTTTAAAAGGATATTTATATCTCTCCAAAGATTCTTATTTCTATCTTGTATAACGTATTCATAAAATATTAATACTTTAGCTACAAATAAGTTACTAATACTTACAATCTTACCACTTATTTCTTGAAATGATAAAATGATAGAATAGTGTGCTATATTTAATAGTTATAAAAAATGAATAACGTCTCTAATCACATTCTCAATATTATTTTTTTAAAATTACTTGATTTATCCCTAAAAAATTGACCATGGTTTAAAAATTCCATATTTATATAATGATAAAATATGATTGCTCGTAATCATAGCCATTTGTCATTATGGCTTACGAACGACCATAACATGTGGCTATTATTGTTTATCTGAAAGCAATTAACTGCTGCACGCAGTACTGAAGTGCTCATTGATCCCCGACGCAACTACAAATACAAATGCTCTCAACCGTACTCATCAAGTTGAATATTTATTTGATTGTTCCAAATTGGCGCTTAATAACTTCTTTTAAAATCATATATCGACAAACATTGGAGAGATTCACTTGGTTAAGTCGTGTTCCATCCTTAGTTACTGATTCTTTATGAGTCATTTAATTAAGAGTTTTAAACCCTTCCTCCTGCTTTAAGCAAAAATGTGAAATTATATTAAAAAAGAAACTCTCATTTATTTCTATAATAACTATACAGTTTAATGATATGATTAAAATTTATTTTAAAAACATTTACGTGAAAACCTTTGATATTTTTCGATTTACTAGTATTTACAAAGGCGGCATGAAAAGAAATTTTGTTTAAAGATATTATGCCTAGTAAAAAATAATTCGGAACGTACGTTCATTTCTAACTTCAGACTTTCGCATGAGTTTCTTTTTGGAATACGCTGACGAATATTTTTATCTTATCGATTGGCTGCCCTCTTTACAAGCTTCATAAATTTTAGCTACGCGAAAGGATAACGTGATGTTTTTGCTTAGAGAATATAATCGTTGGTACACGTACAATACATTTAAATCATGATATCTCAAAAGCGAAACTTTGTACACTCATTCCACAAGTAAATTTTGACGAAAATATATGCCAGCTTAGTTTGTAAAATAAACGGTCGGACAGGTTATGATAACTTATTATAGTCTCACGTAATGCAAACAAATTGGAGAATTTTCATAACAGACAAGTGATCATTAATCTACGTTAGTCGCGTTACCTGAGAGGATTTTGAAGACCATCTAGTTAATCTGAACCAGGTGTAAATAATGTCTCACCTAATGGTATGTTCGGTGACATAAAACCGAATAAGAGCGTTATCGATTGTAATGCTTTATAAATTAAAACATTATAACTCAGACGTACCAATTATAATAGAATGTGAAATGCCACTATTAACCTTTTTTTACTGATATAGAGAATATAATGGAAAATGTTTAGTTAGATAATAAATATCTATTTTTTTTATGAACGTTTTTTCGAACTAGCGACGTTCCACGGTTCTCCCGTATTATCTTTATAAGATATAGCCTATCTGTTATTTTGATATCTGGAGCTATACTTCTATAAAGTTTCATTAACATCCATTCAGTAGTTTTCGCGTGAATGTAACTAACTCAATTATACAAACTTTCACGTTTATAACATTAAATAAAGATTATTTAAAAGTAATAAAATTACTTTGTTAGATAACAAAGCATAATCTACACATAACAATGATATATATGAAGTATTATCAAATAGATCTGTATCTATTTAGTACTGTATTCATTCGAATACTTTGCGTTGGACATATTTAAATCAATCAAACATAAAACTTACCTAATGTCTAAGTAATGACATGGGTATAAAGGCCTTTTATGTAGTATAATGCACTATATAGTTTGATGTTTGTTAGATAATATCAAACATAAACAAAGATTTATAATATGTGCTTTCACATTATGTTGTGTTTTATTCAATCTGTATAAACGTATTTACTTTATCTGTTTCCAGTAAATATAAAAATGTTGGAAATCTTTTCTGAAACGACTTTAATTTCTATATTTATCTATGTATTATTATACTTATAAATAAATATGTCAGTGATTCCAACATCCATTTATAAAATTCTAGTTAAAAACGTAAATATTTATGCCTATATTGTCCGACAAAAATTATGTTTCATTCATTATAGATTTAATAATAAAATAGCCCGTTATTTGTTCGATCTCTTTACATAATTGCTTAAGAAAGTTATTTTATTTTTTTTTTCATCTAAGTATGTTTACAAAGAGCATACGATTTTTCATGATTTTCAAACTGTTACACTTTCGTCATTTAATTTTGCTTTTACGGTAATCGATTTCTATACACATTACAACCTCCTTACGTATCGTATTTATTACAAAAGTTAAAAATAATGTTCTACGTGCGTGATATTTTTTATACTTTAACAAACATGAGAGGACATCATAAAATGATTATACTTAATGCCGCGGTCTACCACGGGTATACATATATAATTAGTCTCAGTGGTATTGATCTTTACGTAACTTCGATGCGCTGTGCCTAATACAATAAACATACGTATTTAAAAGAAGAGTTAGGGTAGATTTATATTTTGAGACATGAATTGTTTAAATTTAGGTTTAAAACTTGTTAAATTGCTTATTTGCAAAAGTTTTCATATTATGCCAATGGTATATTACAGATTGCGCCTTGAGCCACTTCTTTAGGGCTATTTTATTGAAACTGAAACTGCTCGTTCACATTTTTCACTTGGCTCGACCGACGGTCAAGTAGTATATTATTTCAGAGACAATTAATGTATTCTCTTAAAGTTCACTATACTTTATTGCTAATGGATAATACTAATTACAAGCACAATCGTGTAGTTACAGTTTAATAGAATAGCACTACTGGAATAGTCTTAAGTCATAATCTACTTTTATTTGATTAATGTCGATTATTATTCCATAAAGAAGCTATAAGTTTTTAGTTATTATCAGAATGTCTCAAGAGCGTATTATATGTCTATGACATTATGTAAATAAAAACTAAAGTAACTCTAAATCAATATATATATTATATATGTTTATTCGTAAATATGAAGGTTCATGTGGGTTAAAGATAAAGTGAACTATTTTAATGATGAAGGGAAGAGTTGGAAAATTAATGTGAGTCAAGCAATTGCCGCAGGCACACGAACACCGCGAAATTTCGCTTTTACAAGCCCGGAGCATTGCGGTAAAATTTACGATATCCTTTTCCTATATTTCATTAAAAGTTCTTAAGTCTCAGGATTATACTTTTCACTTTCTAAGTAATTGGATATTTGCCGTAAAATATGCGTACGAATTTTTCTTAAACGGATGTCATTTGAATTCAGAAAGTAGAGTTTGGGGTTAAAACCGTTTCATCTCGGTTTTACGGATGAAAGTAGGGATCTGCAAACAACAGAAAGCTCAAGCTTCGGATTGAAAATTTGACTTACGTAATGTTATATAATATTATGTGGTTTTGGTATTCTACCTATGCCTGGCAACTAATTTGTAAATTTTTCCTCACATAAGTAAAAAGTATTTTTATTATATGTTATAATTTAGCTTATTTTAAATAAACACCTGTTTTCTAAGATCAAGCATGTCGCTTAGGTTATTTAACAGAGATACTCAACATGCTGCAAATAAAAGACACGGAATATATAAAAACATGTCCAAAATATTATATAATACTGCCCTACAAAATTTTTACTCTTTAATCTGACGAAATCAAGATTCGCAGATCAAGACGGTTAAATTTTAACAACTCCCTAAATTCCTTCACTCCGCGCGTAAGTACTGCTGATTTACATTTTATTTACGTCTTCAAAACTTTCTTCACGTCATCGCAAGCTATTTCGTATACTTACTTAGGAGACCGAATTATTTATTCAAGGCGCCTTCAGATTTACAAAACATCCTAATTTTATATAAATTTTACACTGCTACTACGTCTTTTGTATTGGTGATTAATTTTTAATATATTCAAAAGGTTCTTGTTTAAGTACCGATGGGACGGATATTAATGAACTCGGAAGATTAATATGGATTCTAATGAGATTCAATCAACCAATTGAATTCATTACCAAAAGATTGAAACAAAAATCGATTTCATGATGTTTCAATTATTTCCTTAAATTCTCGTGAGATTAAATCAAAAGAGATCATTATATACTATTAATTTGCCAACATGATGCTACATACTATCACGGAATCTACCACGGTACATAAATCAGCCGAAAATTTACCAAATATATAATCAATCAATTATTTTTAATTATGCGAGGAAAATCTTGCTACCTATCAAGAGAACAGGAAAGATTCATTATTTATACATTATACGGTCAAATAAAATTTAAAATAAGTAATGAGCAGGAGTATAATATACTACCTGTGGATACAACGTAGCTAATTTTAATATTAATGAATGAATAATAATCAAAATTAAGACAATCATAAAGTAGTGTCCTTATAAACCTACTTCTCAAATGAACAGTTCACAGCAGTAATTTATCAATTACAGCTCTAAAAATGTCTAGAATTTAATAAAAGCATTTCTAATAACATTGGCATGTAATTTAAGCCAAGGTTCTACGTAATTGATGCTCATCCCGTATTCAAAGGTCAAAAGGCTCACATAAGCGACCGTGTTTGTAAACTAAGCCTTCATCTCTTTTATGAAAATTTAAGCTTCTAAATAATTACTTATTTTGCCTATTAAATTCATCCTTTACTTTATTAAAGTCTGGATTTTAATGTCTGCTTAATCTGAAGTATAGAGTTTATTTTATTCTATGCACCTGTTGTTAAAATATTTATCATTATACACCCATTTAACGTGGTGTACCCATACTATGATTAAGAAATAAACCCATAGCGCCTTTGGTTACATCAATTTGGGTAGTTTGAAATAATTAAGGTCCGCAGTGTCCTCTGTCATGTTTAATGGATTTTGTAAATCATTATCATTATATCTAATAATGCCATTAAGTAAATTGCTTTTATTAAACAAGTACAATATTTTATAGTTATTAAACTCTATATTGTTTTGTTGTTTTGAAGAGGTATAGTTTTGTTAAGTCAAAGAAACAGTGCTTAAAATAATGTTGATAAATGCACCATTAAAACTATGGACTCCTATGGATGGATCCCTTACTGTTTTGAAAATTTAATACAGCCCATGGTCACCCAAGGTAGTGTAACGTCCCAACAGTGACAGAATTTTTCATATTGGTCAAGTAGTTCCGGAGCTTATTCAATGCAAACAAACAAACAAAAGTTTGTTAAATTTTTCCTCTTTATAATATTAGTGTAGATTAAAATTATTTTAGACGAATTAGGAACATAAAAAGATAAAAAGTTTAAATTTTCCCTAAATTAACGTTTCGACAATATTATACAATTTCCGGATAACAATAGGTTATGGTCTGTGTATCCGCAGTTAATAGGTTGGAACGGGCGTCATTTTATTAGTCCTGGCCCTTTAACAATTAACCTAATGGCACGATTTGTATAACATTTACTTGTAAAATTGAGAAAAAGTCCTCAGAATACGGTGCGTAAGAATTGAGGACCAATCTTCATTAGGCATGAAAATTGGTCTCATTTCATGGAAAACCTTCTAATTATTTATTAAATTTATAAATAAGCATGTTATGCATAAACAAGTTCTATTAAAAGAATTACATAGTATCACATAAAACAGACAGTTAGAACTTGGATTATCTAGTTATAAGATTGCCTGGTCATTTTACTATTTACGATACATAAAATTATTTTTTAAAGAATTTTAGCTTCATTATCTAAATACATATTCCAGTTACAGTAAGGCCATTTTGCATTATTTAATAAAGTAACAAAGCAGTCCTAAGCGGGTCTGACCGCTCTTGAAACTCGAGAGTGAGTGATCTGTCAAAATAAAAATACCACTTGCACTCATCAAAATGTTCATTTTGAAAATAAAGCTTAATTAATTAGGAAAAATGTATTTTAATTAAATAATGCAATAAATAATTTACTATGTAACTAAGGTAAAATATTTATATGAAATTAGATACGTTTTACGAAATTCGAATGTCATAACTTCACCACTTGAACTGAAACTGTAGCGACAGTATATTTGAATTGATGAAAACATGTTAAAATTTGCTGACATTTAATCTGCGTCATCATCAGCCTTAAGACAATGAGTCTGACGTTGACGTAATCCTGTCTTCAAGTGATAAGCGTGTTCGTCTTAGGCGCCTTTGAGTGAAAATCACTCGCTCTTCTTGATGTTTCCAGCCGTGAGCAAGCACAATATGTCTGCAGTATAGTTCTCTTGTGCTTCAAATTAATTAATACGAGCGTCGGCATTGGATTTTCCTTAGTCTGAGTGAAACGGAAATAACTACTTCTCTAACTAACGTTTGCTCATAGGTAGTCTACAAACAAGG
>JAOSYY010000012.1:2990609-3039451 GCA_025727935.1 Hebomoia glaucippe | reverse complement strand
TTGTCCTCGCGTCCTTACTCACTTTTCAAAGGCGTAGATATTAAGATCTTTGAATGTTATCTTAAATCCTAGTAAATTTGACGCGTATTTTAAATCAATCGTAGTTAAAAAATAGGACCACTTTATTTTGCCAATATTTCGATAAAGACCGTAGAGACCATTCGAAATGTTGCTGTTAAAATATTAGAGTACGTGAAAGTCGAAATAATTTTATATGAAACCTCACGAGTCCTTTGAGAGTAAAGAAAATACAACGGAAAAATAAACTAAGGAAATATTTTGTTCAATATACGCTATTAGTATAGGAACACAGGCGCATTACACGTGTTGTTTCCGCCATTTCGAGATTAATTTAAAACATTTGTTTTAATCTTGCTTCACCTTTTAGTTGCAACAATGTAGTTAGTAGTACCACATATTAATATAATGAAAATTATACAGATATATCATTGTTTGTGTTGACTTCATAAGTTTAGTGTTAAAATGTAAAACATACTTGTAAAGGCAAACGTTAATAATATTTATTTTCACTAACATTTTTTTATATATTGAAAAAAGGAATAGATACTGATTATTAAGAGAATACTGAAGTTCATGATTAGATAGTGTTCTAAAGAGCCACTTTAACTATATATTTTTGGATGTACGTTCATAATACAATTAACATAGCCGCTTCCATCCTTCCTTGTAAAACCTCTTTAGAATGCACAGTCCAACAGACTAGACAAAATAATTTTGCGTATGGTTTATTTACAATCATTACCCAAAAGATCTTATCATAAGCGAGGGTAAGAGCTACCTAACATTTACAAATCTATAATAATATTTGTAGTTAGGATATTAATAGATCGTAATTCCTGTCATAGCATATAATGCTCTTGCATGTTATACTCGTACGATTACATCCGTCTAATTGGCATATTGCGTGTTCGACTATTATTTTTAAGTCATAAGTCAAATAAGCTGATTTGGATTCTACGAGGAATTGAAATATTCATTCTCCAAAACGATATTGTATTGACACTTTTGTACAACATACAGGATAGTTTAGTTGATATAGTGTAATAATAGAAATATGTTTTTTTAATTATAATAGAAATATATTATTGGCTTACATTTAAAAAAAAATCTTTCATATTTTACTCCTTAAATATTAATATATAATTTATATTTTAAGAAACAGCATTTGTCTAACGTTGCCTAGTCTATGGCCAGGAATAGTAATGAAAAAAAGGTTTTTACTTTGAACGGCGAATACTTAGAATGTCACACACAAGGGAGATATTTTAATACTAAAAGAGATGTAATATATTTATACCAGTGATGTTTGTAATATAATATAGTAAGCTGTATAATAATTTACTAAGCGTGTTAATACGTTTATTTTTATAAACGTATCTACGTAAAACTACTTTCGATTATATATTCAATTAAAACTATGTGCAAATAATTCACTTAATATGTGTTATGGCCTTTGTATTATCGATAATTAATTGATAGGAAGGAATTTCTATTAAATTCTACTCATAATCTACTAATATAAAAGCAATCTAATGTATTATTAAACAGATTTTAATTAATTATTGTCAATTTAGATTAAGATCAACACATGGTTCACGTTTCTTAATCACTGATTACTTTTACTAATGAAGGATACTTTATAAAGATATTTATTTAACGAACTTTTTTAGAATTTACAAACTAGACCAGCAATAGGCGCCGCCAGAGTAATACTTGCTACTACGATTCTAACGGAATCTTTATTTACGTAACGTTTTGCAATTATATCCTTAAAGGGATTAGCGATGAACCAAATCATACTTGTACAGCGCCCTATTCACGTTTGGAGTGAGGCTTACAAGCTGACAGATCCTCTTTAATTAACTTGTTACCCTGATGTCAGTTCTGCCTGTCACCTATAATCTTATAGTAATACACATTGTTTTATAATTACACTGCAAACATTGAAGACAAACATATGCCGTGAGATAGAATGCTTATGGTTATTACACTAATCCTTGTGTTTCAAACTATAGTAGACAGCCTGATAAACTTCTCACTGTATTTATGTATGATTTCATGTATAAATTCTCCTTAGTGATAACTTAAAAATAATAAACACCTACGACAAATTATAAAACATTTTCACAATCACAAACTACAGCTAAATCGATCCTGACCTTGTCAACTTTCAAAGAAGAGCATCAAAATCGGTCAATTCGTTTAGGAGCTACGATACCAGAGACAGATAAACAGACACTTATAATACCTTTGTTTTGCGATGTTGCTTACAAACAATTGTCATTGGTTTATTAATTTAGATTTTTTACTCTTTGATCTGTACGTACAAGAGTATGTAGCATCATCGTAATGAGTTCCCATTGATTCATAGAATGTACCGTCTGTTTTCCGCTTATGTTAGCAATCAGTAGTGATTATTTCTAATCAGGTTGTGCTTTATAGCTCTAAGTGTATTTATGTTAAAGCTACACTAAATTATAATTTTTCTGACAAGATTAAGAGATGAATGAATAATTTAGCCTTGAGAAATTAGCAATAAAAAATTTTTGGCGACATAAAACATATCAGATTTTAGATCCCTAAGGGCTAGTACACGATTGTCTATCCTCACGAATGAGTAGACTTCCACCTAATTTACAGTCTAAAGAGCCCCTCAGTGATGCCCGGAAATTATTCTTTACGCGTCGCTCAGTCGCTCTCTAATATCGAGAAAAGTCTTGTTTATACCCCACTAAGGCCAAGCTGCTCTCTTATTTTATGCATACCGCTCCGGATATTCCCATTACAGAACGTTTTTAATCTCCTTTAGAAAAAAGATTATGCTCTAGCTATAGCAGTTCCTTTATTACAACCGCTATAATTTATTGATTAATTTTTTTAATACTTTTACTTAATTTATTATTGTAAGGATACTCTACTTATATAAAAATACTGTTTATAAAACACAGGTAGTATATAGATAATAAAACAAGTCTTGATAAAGTATTATATACCGTATAAGATTATAAATTAATTAATTATATCTGTCAACAGTCTGATTAGGTGTTTATTAGAAATTGCTATTCAAGTTATGATTACGAGCATAGGATCGAGATAATCCGTTTGTGATTTGAAAGCTCACTCAACCAAAACTATTATTAAACTATTCAGAATTAGTTTCTAACTCCTGAATGCTGGCAAATTGTCCAGCGTAGGCGAGTTTAAAGAGAGTTCAATTGAATAAAGCTGAAATGTCGTGTATTTTGTTTATGACACTGTTTTGACATTAAACATTCTGCATATGCTTCATTAGTTACGAAATACATAAATTTGTATTGAAAACCTTTGAATTTATATTTAAAGATCTTCTATATAAAAATGGATCCCTACTTCCTTGCTCACGTCATAAGTTGGCAACAGCTTTACCGATTTCATTTATTTTATGATTAGTCTTTATAGGAAGAAAAATTAAAAGGATTACACTGAAAATCAGCTAATTTTAGAAAGCTTAACGGCCGTCTTAAGTTCGCGCGGGATACGATAGTGGTGTTGTGTGGAAGATTAAGGCGACTGATACTGTGGGGAGCCATAAATATAATGGTAAAAGTAATGCATATACCTTATATTATAGGATCCCAAATACTATCAATAGCGATGTTTTCAAAAAGTAAATTTTTCGGAAAATAAAATGACGTATCAGTCTCGGTGGAGTATTTTTAAGGATGGCATTTACAACTGAGTCCATGAAAGAAGCTTGGAATTTATGATCAGAAATAATACTCGTTATCCTCCTCAAACATTGGTGGTGTACTACATATTTCAGAAAATGAGTAAGTTTATTTACTAAACTTACTAACTTAGGTACTTCATTATGTAATATTCAGGTGCAAATAACAGTAGGTATGTAAATGTTTACTCTCTTTATTTCTCCGGGAAAAGGATCGTTAAGAACAATTCCTTGCGCCGAAAAGAATTTACTTACACAAAGCTGAGATTATAACTTTAGAAACTCTAAGTAGCAAAGAGATTGTTTAAATGAAATTATGAATTTGTTTAAGCGCCAATCTTTTGTTATTTTTTAACCAATTACCTGACGACAAATATGCTTTCTAAGTAAACATAATATTAAAGACACATGTATTTTATAAATAGTTACCTTTAAAAAAATTAAGTCTTGTAAAATAGAGCTTAATATGAAAATACATTTTCAAAGCATATTGCAGCTCTTGAAATCATATCATTTTAGAATTGGATGGGGCAAAGCCAATCTTATTTTCTTGTTTTGTTTTTAGCTTTCTTACGCGTAAAGGAGAATATCTGAAATTACCTCGTGAACAGTGCGTTTTGTGTAACGCCTTCCCAGCGCGATAAACAGCCAATTTGCGAGGCAACCGCCGAGACTTCAGCTTCAGACTACACGCCTTTACGCCTTTTGAGCCTGAATATAAAGGGCTGTGCTTAATGAACTCATTTATCCCTATCTTCTAATTGTGCGCGCTCGTAAAATAACTTTGATTGAATGATATATTGCTTTTTAAACACGGAACAATTCTTCATTCTCCTCTAGATTTCTTTTAGCAAAATTAATTTTAAACGCTTCATTTTCCAAGGGAAGGTTGGGATATTAATTTTGTTTAAGGCGAAGCCTGTTTGCTGTGATGGTTTAAGATGTCTTTATTGTGTTAATTCTCTGTTAGCTTGGGTCGCCACTTAGGATGGCCACGTATATCAAATCTGGTGGTATATAGTTTATATATTTTTTTGGTAATCTGTGTATAGTCACATAGACATAGAAATTAAATTATATTGCGATACAAACAAAAGAAAATGAAGAAGGCAAGCATAGGAAAACAACATCTATTATAATAGCTCCAATAATTAAAAGTTTTTACTTAATAAAACTTATTTCGTATTACGTTAAGAGCTTGGTCTAGTATTCCTCGTAAAATGTTTGTTTATTATGCTGTAATGTTTCGGTGATAAATAGTAACCCAAACGAGATCAGCCTACTTGATTAAATGGAGATTATTGTTGAAAAAAATATTGATTGCATTTTTCCGCCGTGGCATCATTAATTGTATAGCATATAGGTCTAATCGACGTCGGCAATCGACACTGGCGCCGGCAGTCGACATGCTAACAGTCTAAAAACTTTTTTACGCTGACCTTAATACGAAAGCATATGTAATATGAATCATACTAAGCAGAAAGTTCTTTGTGCACAAGTAACTTTAGTGCTTCTATTAAGGTTACAAAATAATTCTCAACTTCGTTCAGAACATCTGTACCTTTAGATCGATCTTTTGAAAGTTACTCCGTCTGAATTAAACTATAGTATTTCTTGTCCACTTTTTAGTAATAAAATATATTTTTGCAAGGAAGAACATCTAGAAATGTATTGTAAAAGTTATCATATACTTTTAGCATAGGTCACGAAAACTAGTGTGAATGTGCTTACTTAATAAATTTTAATAAAAAAAGTAAAATATCGATAAAATAGATATACTTTATAGGCGCAATCTATTACATGACATAACGATGTTTATGTCACCATATAAAATGTAGGCGGCTGATATTATTAACGTATCAGATATGACAAGGTTATGAAATATCGCCAAGAAAAAACTTATTGAGATTGACAGACACGCGCTAGTGCCAGTCTTAAACCATTCTGATTTTAGTTATAAATTTCTGGACATGTCTAATAAAATTTTATTCTTTAGTTGTGAAAGGCTCGACGATATCTGTCAGTTTACATACGCAGCATTATTTATCTAATTGTTCATGTTTCTTTATGTCAACTACTTAACATTAAACTCACTTCATAGTAGGTTACTTTATCCACCTGATGTTATGAATTTTTGATAAGTTTTCGACATATTTTAAATTTGTGTAGTGCATTCGGCAATTTTACTTTACTTCTTCACCATTTTATCTATGAAGGGTAACCCGAAGAAAATTCCGCTATTTTCCTAATTTTTTAATACTCCAAAGTTACAAAAACAAGCCTCTATAAATTCCAAAATATCGCGAGCTATGTCTATCGCGCAACCAAGGAATGGGTCTTTGTTTTATAAAGGATTGTACATAAATAAAGTATAGATTTTTGGGGACTTGTAGAATCACGCGGTCTCATTAAATTGCGTTAATTTAAACAATTTAGTAAATATTTTTATAACTACACACTGAAGCATTTTAAGATTACTGAATAAAATTGTGCGTTTTATAATAAAACCTCAAGTATTTGGATGAAACCTATTCTAGGTTCTGAAAGCCTAGAAAACTCCCAATAACTATCTCCCATGTAAACTAGTTTATCTATGTAATAAAAATTTATATGAAAGCATATAATGATGTGCATGCTGATAGAATCTCGTTAGAGAATAACGTTCCATTAAGCTACAGTTAAATTGTGGCACAGATAAGCTAGAACGGAGATAGTTCAGGTGAGCGTGTAATGAAATGACATTCTCGGCGGCCGTATCGATCGAACACAAATATAGCGTCACGCCGGCCGCTCACCTTCTACACCGTGCTATACTGTCCGCGTCGCTTTTAATATCTGTCTTTGAAATTTATTTAATCGGTATTTCAAAACGATAACAAGAGGAGTGCAAGCCCGGTTCATATAATCAATCGTAAATTTGTTACAAAAACAATTTCGCAAAAAAATCCAATTATAAAAAGCTGAAAATGAAATATGAATATGGTAAATCAAGTAACTATTTCCAACATCAAATTCGGTTAAGCAGTTGAGCTATACTAATACAATAGAATACATAGGTTATATTAATTAACTATTAAAAGGCTTAGGACTTCCGTCTTTTACGATATGCGTAAAAGACGGAAGTCCTAAGCAAGTCAAACTTAGTACAAAATAATGACGATTGATATTATTCGCTCCACAGGCAAAGCAATTAAGTTTAAAATGACTGGCAATATATATTAAATATTTACGTATATTTTCTTAATACTAGACAAATTCTAGTATATTATACCTACTAATGATAATGATTGTGACATCAATGCATTTTTATTCTGAATATTAAAACGAATTAGCTACAAAGCTAGAAAAAAGAAATAAATTCTTATATATCATCATTTTGTGTTCAGAAAATTTTAATAAATAGGTAAGAGTGGTCGTTAAGTTGTTGAAAATTATAGATGAATAGATTTTTAAGTAGAAGTTTCTAGTAATTCAAACTCCACTTGACCCATTGGGGTGTTTCTATTTAAAATATAATTCTGCTATAATTGTTGCTCAAATTATAATGAAGATTAAGATTTTTTTAAATAATTTGGAAATATGTTACATACAACTTATTTATTGAGACTTTAAAATCATTTATTTACAAATATTTTTGTACAATTTTCTTTAAAACAATTCAGTAAAATATATATACATTTTCACACGGCTTTTACTTTTTTAACATTGTACATAACGATACAAGTATTGCTAAAATTTTGACATAAGAATTGATTATCTTTTTATGTTTAAATAAAGAATATTATGTTATAAAAATATTTAAAATCACTAACGAAATATGTCAAAATTCTTTTGAGTTTAAGTTGCCAAATGAACTATTATGAAAATGCATTTATATTATAACGTACAAAGCATTAGGAAAACGAAATGGATGTCACGTCAATAGCTCGTGCGTACTCGTGACTTGACTGGCTCGATTGCGCATGCTCTGTGGCACATTGTATAATCTACAGACACCATAGACCGTTTTCAGTATCTGCGTTTGTACTTTTTGTTTATAGGTTATGTTTTAGTCGTCAATTGTCAAAATTTAAGTTAAAAATTTATCAGAGATTTCTGTGAGTTTGGTGTTTGATTTGTTTATGCGTGACAAATATCTTTATCCATGTTGGATTTAGTTCTGCAACGTAATAATTGTTGAAAGTTTCGAGTGCTCGACATAGAGATGAGATGTGAATACGTCCATCGTTACGCACTTCTTCCTTGAAGGATTACCTTCGAATACGGAGATTTCATTATTTTACTACTATTTGTTCATGTGATTGTATATGTGTCACATTAAACCGCCATAATGACGATGAGCCAGGTGTCTGTGTTGAAACTGTATAACTCTGTAGTAGACGATGTGATTGCGGGTGTTAGAGATTGTTTTCTCGATGACGGTGTTGACGAACAAGTGTTACAAGAGTTAAAACAGTTATGGAAATCCAAATTAGTAGCCAGTGGAGCTATGGACCCTCCTCCTGAGCCGCAGCTGCCTCAAATGGCACCACCGGCTGTTTTACAAAACTTTCCAAAAGCGAATGGCAGTAACTTACTTCCTAAAAGGCCTGACATGGGCCCACAATCTTCGAGTCAGTCTGGAGTAGAACATGGTGCACCTGCTTCAAACATTGGTCATCCCCATCCTGTTCTTGACCCCAATAACAAAGTACCAGTACAATTAACATTGCCTGCACAACCTGGAGTGCCTGGCTCTCAACCACGTTCCTTTACTATTCAGATCCCAGCTTCAGCTCTCAATGGTAATAAGCTTCACCAAGTTTTAACAGGACCAATTATAAATGCTACGATAAATTTGCCCCAGCCTCTCGCAGCCACACTACTTCAACAACATATAAACTCGGCATTAGCAGGTCAACAGAATGAATTTGATGGTGGTGGAGGTGGGCGTAGTGGTGCAGCACCTTTTTCGCTTGATGGTGCTTTAGATTCTTCAGATGATGAAGGTTCCAATGTAGGGGATGGTTCAGAAGATGCTGCAGGGGATGATGATGAAGATGAAGAATCAGTAGAAGAGCGAGCAGAGGAGGAAGAAGAAGAAAGAGATGAATTTGGATTACCGGAAGAAGAGCCATTAAATTCAGGGGATGATGTTTCAGATGAGGAACCCGGTGACATGTTTGATACTGATAATGTAGTAGTATGCCAATATGACAAGATCACACGTACAAGGAATAAGTGGAAATTCTATTTCAAAGATGGTATTATGAACCTAGCTGGCAAAGATTATGTATTCCAAAAAGCCAATGGTGATGCAGAATGGTAGAGAAATTGATATTAAAATAATTGTTTGTAATGTTTGATATTGGTGTAAATTTGGCTGTTGTTTGTTATGGAATATGAATAACATTGTGAATTTATCAGCTCATTGACTTTAACCCAAGTTGGGTAAAATCATTGTAACATTTATATTTAGTTGTCTTATGCTTTTTTGTGGGAAATCTGTGTTATTTCAAATATCATAAAATAAAAAATAATTTAAAACATTTCAGAGGTCGGTATTACATTAAGTGAACCTTGAGCCAAAAAAGATTTGCATCGGTGGTTAAAGTCAATGTTACATATTTTGCTCTATGTTTACTCATTACTCATATTTGAAAGAGTTTGAAAATAAGTGGTTTATGGTAAATATATAACTATTTTGACATCGCAAAATGAATATTATCCATTTGACATAAGTACTATAGCTTCACTAATTACGACAATTTATCAATAGTCTTCTGTGCCATAAATATATTGAAATTCAAAGATAATCCAGCCAAAGTTCAGACTTAATTAACAATTTAATCAAAAATATTGCTGTGAAGCTAACTAGATACAAATAATATTGACTTGAGGAATATTAATTAGTATAATTCAAATTGGTTCTTATATGATGTTTAATTGCTTTGGATATATATATATATTTATTTCAGATGAAAAAAACAACCATATAGCCTTTATAATTATATGTAAGCCTTTATTATGTATATATATGATTACAATACTCCCATTGTGGTGCATTATGATTTTACTCGGATGAACCTATATTCATATACTGTCGAAATATAATACAAAAATATTTGGGTAGATAATGCAATTATTCTCAGGCTGTAAGGAAATAAATAATATGATAAAAATGTTTTTCATGCCTTGCTCTACTGGGGAACAGGAACTCACTTATCTGATTAAGATGTACAATGCTGAGTGGAAAATTTATGTTCATAGGAAATTCATGTTAAAATAATGAGATTGTCAACAAAAATACTTTATTGAAAGTGTCTACTCTTCAGAAAATTAATATTGTGGTCCCTGAAGCTAACAACATATAATATTTAATCTTTTTACTCAATAGAGTATGTTGTGCACACACACATCTCTCTTGAAATATTTTGGATTTGCCACAACTCAGCTGTACAGCTGTCATTAATGTCTTATTATGATATCAAGTACCTGAGAGATTTATACAATATACAGTGTTAACAATTAAACATTTGAAAATATTTTTCTATCCTATTAATACAAATCAACACCAATACTTTTCTACTTTTTTATAAATGTAACATGCATGTCATAATATATATAAAATTAGAAAAAATTATAAATCTTAAGTGTGCATTTTGAGACATCACTTGAGTTTGAATCTAATTTTAAGAATAGTCAAACTATTTTTCTGGATAAAATTTTGACAATGCACAAGTAGATTTAAACTTTAATTATGTCTTGAAGAGAGCTACGTCTTTTGTATAACTTGGAAAAAATAAGTCTCAATAAGTTATAACATGGATACACACTTTATGTTATGCTATTTATAAATTGGAAGTTAAGTACATTGTTTATCCTTAAAATAATTATTATCCTGTTCGCCAGTGCATTTTAATGTTTAAATTGTATCATTCAGTTCAGGTAGATCCAAGTTACAATTAATTACTGAATGTAGAGTTGCATATTCTCTTCTTGTTACGTTGGCAATATCTTAAATTTTTGTGGTAATATTACTAGAATAACAATACTTAAAATTTTGTGAACAGATGTCATTTCTTGATGAATAAATTGCTATACCACATCATAAGTAACTTGCCCCCGTAAAATACTAATATGGAGTTAAATAATTACTGAATCACAAATATGTTTATAAATTCCAGATACGATACATTATAAATATGAATATAATAATATTTTAATAATTATTACTCGCAAAAAATCGTTAATCATATCATCATAACAATTAATGTCCGAATACTAAGTGTATCACTCAAAGGATTTTTTTAAGTTAATGATAATTTTTGTAAATTCTATACTTGTGCACAAAATTAATTTTCTTTTTTCTGTACCCTTCACCAATTAATTTTTGTGATACAATATTTAGCGCTTATTTAGATAATATCTATGTTGTAAATCCCTAGTAAATATTCTGCAGGAAAATTTTGCTACGTAATTGTGTAGTTATCATTCTAAGCTTAATTTTAAGTTTATCTGGGTTTAATTAGTTACAACTTTTGATGCCGAATTTCATGAAAATGTTGATAATAAACCTGTTGCATTGCAATAACTTTTTCTTTTAATGTTTAGAGTAACTTGAATGTATGCAACATGTGCGTATATTTGTAGTTAAATGATTTAAGTGCCAAACACTTAACTCTTGAGTTATAAAAGTCAAGGATGTTCAAGTAGTTTGCGAAATAAAGTATTCATTTTAGGAATTAAAGAGGGAAAAAATTGAAATCTATATACTAATATAAAGCCGAAGAGCTTGTTTGTATGAACGCGCTAATTTCAGGAACCACTGGTCCGATTTTTTTTCAGTTTTGGATAGTACCTACATTTATCGAGAAAGGCTATAGGCTAGGTATATTATATTTTCAAAAAAAAGACTATAAGTCCAATAATGTAACCCAAGGTATAAAAATCGAAAAGAGCGCAAGTGAAGCCGCCGGCACAAGCTAGTTTAAAATAAAAGATCTTAGGCTGAGAAGTATGAATTTAACTCTAAATTTAAATATATTCTTGGTTTCCCTTATTAACCCCGTACTTCATTAAGACTGTGTGAACAAAGACATTCCAAACCAAATTAGGTAAATATTTTTATAGGGACATTGAGGACAATATTAAATTGCGCGGGTAAGTCGATTACTGAAGGCTATCTGATGAGGCACGCTGCGCTGGATTACTATAGATAATTGGAGACCTTAGACGTTGAGCTTACTTTAGAAACAATTAAATAACCACAATAACGTCTTTGTACTCAACTATTACCAATTTGTACTTGGGAGAACATTATCGTACAAGATTTGTCACAAAATTGTACACGAGTAATGTGTATGAATAATTCAAACAAATAATAGTTTATACAGTACTTAAGAGACATTTACAATTTATGAAATTTAGGCCTGTCTGTTCTTTCGAAAAATTTCTAACATTTCTGGAATCATTTTCACAGAATTTTTACTTGCAGATTGTCATATCTTTACTACAATATCAACATAATACATTAAATCTGCGCGAATGTACCAGCATTTTTTAAATAATACTTTACCCGCCCTTACAAAAAGTGCACATTTAGCTGATCAAATATCTACCACAAATGTTTATTAGTTAAATTGAAATTCTTAACAAGTATAGAAATTAAACTAAATATAAATTATATAGTTCCTGGAGCACCAGTTGTATTGTAGCAATAACTTTTAATATTCTAGGCTGTTGTACCT
This sequence comes from Hebomoia glaucippe, assembly GCA_025727935.1. Classification (NCBI taxonomy): domain Eukaryota; kingdom Metazoa; phylum Arthropoda; class Insecta; order Lepidoptera; family Pieridae; genus Hebomoia; species Hebomoia glaucippe. The sequence continues at coordinate 3,026,995 of JAOSYY010000012.1, read as the reverse complement.
TCATTCGTCGCTAAGTCATATCTTCAAAACCTAACGTACTTTAGGTTTAAATTCAAAATATCAATCTTGATAGATGCTGAGGTGGCTTTACAGGTTATCGATTAAACTTGCGATGCAATCTCCCCCTGACAGGCAGGTACGCGAGTCAACTCAATTCGGATGACATACTTTACCGGAATATTCGAGAAGCCGTCTCCGCAAACTACGTTATCTAGTTTAGAAGACCTACATGAATCAAACATCTTATTTTTAAAAGAATTTCATAAGAATTATGAATCCATCAAATTGTCAACAAAGCCAATTCTACATTTTCAAGATTAGGTTAATAATTTCCGCAGCCACAATTTTAGGAGTTAGAAGGAACTTTAGAAATGTCTTTGTATTGTAATTATGTAGATTGAGAAATGTAATAAAATAACTTCAGATTTTTATATATATAATACCATATTACATACATGTTTCATTGGGTTGGAGTGTTAATTTCTTTCGTATCGGCGTATTTTGTTATTGTTCAAGCTTGAATGTCGTTATATGGTTATACATAATGTTCGTAAAATTGTCCAATTAAAATCTCTTAATTATGTTTAATTTCATATGATTTTCTTAAGCAGGAATGCATCATAGCATTTATAATTAAGAAACATCTAAATAATTAGAAAATGTTTCATATTGATATCATAAAAAATACTAATCTTAAGTACTCTTAATAAATAATTAGACGTCAAAGAGTAAGATCGTCGTGAGGTTAAGGATAAAGCGAAAAATTGATAATATAATAAAAACTTAAAAGGTATATCTTATGTTAATTTCGCCTCATAAAACTCTATGTTTTAATATTCAATATTATAATTTATGAAAAAACTCGCTACGCGATCAAATTAACATTATACTCTTACAAAAACTCGCCTTACTGAAATCTGTCCTTAGAAATACCTGAAGGTAAGAATGGCTAGCAATTAGAATAGTATATAACTAATAATATAAATATCTTTTATTTGCAAAATTGCTCTCGTTGACGGATAGGGTACAAGTTAGATTAAATAATGATACGCAATGTGAATCCTGTAACAATATAAGTACTAATGTAAGTAAGAAAATAAATTGTGACGTGAGCGAAGTAGGGACCTGTTGAATAGACCCCGTTCATTCTCGCCCCGCTCCGCCGTGAGGGCGGACGGTTTTGCGGAAAAATTGCTACGGATCAAAGCTCACTCTATACCTGTAGCAGTATAGCCATTATACAGTGAGTGTATTAAATATTTCTTTGTTCGTTAGAAGTGATTCCTCTGGTTAATATACTGAATTCCGAAACACAAAACCGTTACGTTTTATTTAATTAAAATCTATGTTAAATCTCAGTTATTATAAATTTTAATTTAGCTATAATTAACTCGAAATTAAGATTTAGTTTCATTTTATTACATAAAATACGCCATTTTCTTTAATCTACTTTTGTCTTTGTTTCAGAAAAAACGGGACAACGGTGAAATTTTGAACGGGTGGTTTAAAAAATGTCGTGTTTTAGTGGTCGCGTTTTAATTCCGGATTAAATAAAAGTGGGAGTGAGGTGTTGTTTTATCCTTTTGTGGTGATATGAATTGGAGCTTTGTAGTTAACTATAAAAGACGCCATCATGCTGCCCACAAATGTTATGTCCTTCATGAAAAAGGTAAGTTATAAGATACAGTTTTATTTGAACTTTAGCAAAAAGCATTCAAAGGGTGATACAAGTTTTATATATAATAACGTTATCGATATTGCTGACACTACATTTTACTTCATTATGAAAAATTATTTTTATTACTAAATGTGTGTCTCACTTCACTACATAAAGTAATTGATATATAAATTTATGAGAAGTACCACGCCAACATTGATATGTCTACCAGAAAATTTTAGGGAAATAAAAGGACATAATGTTTTATGATTTTAAACAGTTTTACTCATTAAGTACTCACATGCTTTCGTTAAAACGATAGGGACACAAAAGCGAGATAAAACACAGTTTTAAGCGTTTCAGCACATTAGCTTGATAACAGACGAGGCTTTTTATAGTCTTGTAGAAGAATATGTACTCTTAACACTATTTTAACATATTAACGTGTTTGAAAAAAGAAGAATTATATTTTGGCAGCTCAATTTAAATGATTAACGATTAATGTTAAATTTAGGTAGGGTAAATAACGTAATGAATATAGTGCAGCAGCTATTGTGTAGAAAATTATTGATTTCTAAAAAGATAATAAACCAATCCAGAAAGAATGGAGCATAATATGGAACATACCAGATTATTTTACATTACCAACAGATGGTTTGATGGCAGAAATCTGTTATATTTTTCTATATTTTTATTATATGTCTACCTCACGTAGATATTTTTCTATTTCTTTATTTTAAATCTACTTATATTCTTCATGCAATTTCACCATATTTTAATCTTAAATCCATGTACATTAATACTGAAAGTACTCGTTACAGAGTAACAACATAAAAATTAGATACATTTGTGATGGATTTTGTGTAAAACTACGCAGGGGCTTTCCAAACGCAACGATCCTAGCATATTTATTTCATAGCTCTTCTCTTATTAATATTTATAATTATAATTAATTGAACTTGATTTATATGATATATACCATATATTGATATTATATCTCAAGTATCGAAGGTTGTAGTACCTTCCACATATATATTAATCCTCTTGAAGCGTAGACGCGTAAAGGGCGTAATTGCTTCACAAATTAGAGGTGAATTATAATTACTCGTAGATCATATAAAATAACATTGTTATATTTAGTCGTAAATGTAGATGGCAAACTGTTTTGATTTTATAGCCGCTACGGTTTAATTAAAAGTTGGTGTGGCCCTGCACGACTCACGACAAATTATGGTCCTATAGAAACTTTAGTGCTTTATTTGTTTTACTGTTGTACAAAAAGATCCGAGAGTTATGAAATAAAAACTTCAAATTAAATAGAAATATAAAAATTTTAAAAGTTTCGTTTTTATGTGACAGTCCAAACTAGTTTGAACAGGAACAGGAATACAATATTATACATATGCTACCTGACCCAGCAAACATCATTTTGATATTTATATATGGGTTGATTGTAGAGGGGTGAAAATTGGGGTTGTATGTATTTTTATATGTTCGGTCGAGCCGTTTCAGAGGTGTTCAGTTACGCGCACGTTGAGACGAGTAATTTATAAATTAGATGATTAATACCTGTCACAAAAGTCAAGAATAAAAAAAACGTTTTAACGCCTTATTTATACACAATTTTGCAGTTATTAATGGTAAATTCATTTTATTTTATATCGAGGTTTCGCGTGCTTTAATATACGCAATGATCACAGGAGATTTCGAATGCCAAATGTTTAATAATTTAGTGAATGTGGAAACTATAGTTGCTATATGTGTTTATCTCTAGATTGATCGATCTTTCGAGTGGATTAAATTTTAAAAAATTGACCATGAATCCATCAGAAGCACATTTCAATGTGATTACACTAGCGTAAATATCAGTGTAAGAGATGGCAAAACATTCTAATGTTTACAGGCATGAGACGCCGTGGGCGAAAAATAGTTTCTGAATAGGTATGTAATTGAAAAATGAGCATACTTTAAATGAGCTATCCAAGTGGAAATCAACGTATCGATAATATAATCGATGCCTCGCCTTTAATTCTTTTAATACCCGAGCAATCAACTACTTTCCCGCTGTTTCCGTACATCTCTTTTGTTTAGGGAGTATACTCGTGAAAGGTAAAGTAGGTCGATACTTGACTTCAATGTTGAAAATCGAATATTTAAACGAGAATTGCGTTCACGGAAAATAACTGCTTAGGTTCTTTTCATCTTTTCAGATTATTTTACATAAGCGCGAGAGCTCGTTCTAAAAATAAAATTTATCTTAACGTTTTTATTCTTTCATAAAATTGGTATGGCAGTTTTCTTATACAAATTTTAAGACCAATCAGAATAATAACGAGTATATACAGAGATAAGTCTTAAAATTTAATTTGGTGTTAAGAAAGTATTATTATTAATACAGTACATCTTAAAAAATCGTGTCCCATGCAAGAATTGATAGATATAATATATTGACGTAACGAGCGTTTGCACAATACTCTCAAGTTAATTACATTACTGGCTCGACGGCCAGCGAGTCTGATTCAATCTGCTCGGAGCCATCGCATTGTCCTCTATTTTCACGGAAAACTCATTCAAACAAACTTCCTGTTAATCAAATGCACGTGCAGAACTCCTATTACAATTATTGGAGATTAAATTTTATTTCATTTGCTTCTTAACAAAAGTTATTAATGAATGTTAGGAATTCATTTATAATTCCATTGAAGTGTCAATTAAAGGGTGCTAATAACTGATACGCAATCTTGATTCATTTTTAATTGAATTTAAAAACGGAGGACGTCCTGTGTTCGACTGGATGTATTCTTTTATCTATTTCTTATCTATCTGCCTGCCTGACTGCTTATTCTGGTTAATCTCCTTAATGGTAGGACTAATTTTGACGCTACTTTCACAGACAAATATCCAATATAAGTTAGGCTTATTTTATTTTATATAAAATTAACACGGGTGAAACAACACGGGAGTTCTGTTTATATATATTTACGCCATACCCAATTTCTTCTTTTAAAAATACTATTTAATCTTTCTTCTTTTAGATACATTAGTCATATCTTTATAGACTTAAATGACAAAATTTAAGTTAAAAGTTTTGTATGTATACCAATTTCCCTTCGTTTTAGTGAACAACACAAGTGAATAAAAATGCCTTTTATAAAAAGTAAGCTCTATGAAGCTTTATTATTATCATAAATTGTATTTTGCCAGAGATGACAAGCTCGTATTCTCGTATTTATGAGGTGTCATTTTTATTACAAATGAAATATAGTTCTGTGCCTACACTGAATGCGGTATACTTAATTAGATTTTGGTTAACAAATTTATAAGAACGCTTTTGTTTGTTTCAGCATGAGTCTGTATAGTAATTAATGAAGTTTATAATAAACTAATTTCCATATCTTAGTATTAAAGAGATTTGAATCCTGTTACTGTGAAATATATTATTAAATGATGATTGTTAGTTGAATACAATTATAACCGCGCAGTAATATTTACGATTGGATTTTATTATAACGCCATCTATATTTTTAATTCCCGAATTATTGTAGGTATAATACTGATTGTTAGTATGAATGATTTTAGATTCGTAATTGCGCCGATTTTATATGTGCTGAATTCGTTCAATTCGAAATCTAAAAACAAAGTAATATTGACAGTATATTAATAATTTTAAATGTAAATTCTCTTTTCCTAATAGTAATTGTTAATTCAGTGTTTGCTAGCCATCATCAGTAGGTTTACATGCTTTTATTTTTCATCAAACCCGCTCATATATCTTGTGCGTACTGTCCATTGTGCGATTTAAATAGACCTTAAGTATTCTGAAATTTTCCAAGTTTTCTTATTTCTCTCACCGTGAGCCTCTTCTACAAAGTATAAGAAAATTTAAAAGAAGATGAATGAGACCTGTAAATTTAAGGCGTGACCAAGCGAAATAGAAATCATTTATATAGGTTTGCGGAAAATACCGAACTTTTTAAAGTAAATTCTGTAGTATAAGATTCTTATAACGCAAGCAGAATCTAGTTTCGGAATAAAACATTTTTATTATTATAGGAACCTGGTATTTTGACTATTCACATGAAAACGACTTGAATCATATCATGAAAGATATATTTTTCATCTAGGTTTACTCTTATTTAAAGCTCAGAACACATTATTTTGAAAATATAATTTTCGACTCTCATTACAATGCTGTAAATGAACTAGAAATATTGCGATATTAGTATTAGCTTTGAGTTATAAAAATAGAAATAAGACGTATACAGAGAAAAGTGTGGACACACCATTTCACAGGGAAGAATAAATGAGTTAGTAATGTAGCTGTACTTATATGTCCCGTTGATTATCAGCACGGCAGGAAAAAGCCACGCTCTTAGAGTTTCCCTGTCTATATTACGCTTCGTCAAGTAGAAGAACCGTCTTTATCATTCAAATAACGTTCTTTGACACATTTACACCTACATGAAAAGCAGTTTTAGAAAATAAACGATACAGGTTTTATTACAGCTTGATAACCTTTTTAATGATGTATAATATGTTAACATTACCGTAAAATTTTAACAAGCTATACCCATGTGAATTTTAAACCCTCGTACAAATTACATGTAAGCCTTAAGTATTAAAAAATTGCTTTATATTTGTATTATATTCAGCGTAAATTTAACTATTTGTTGTTAAGCTTAATGGATACATATGTAGTTCACTTAGTATTGGTACCCCGTGGCTTTACTCACGTTCTTTTTGTGTATTAATAATGTTTAATATGAAAAGAAACCTCACACATGCGAACACTTGAATAATTATAAGGCTTTTAATGATTTATGCAGAATCCTGATTATTTTTCTAACTTCAAAACTCAAACTTAGTGAAAGTCCCTTCACTATGAGATACTACGTTCTCTCGTTTTTTATATCTACCCGGTTAAACAAATATACTGAGAATTTTCTTATAAACCGTGTTTATGTTATAAATAGCATATTAATGCACTATCATATATATTTATGAAAAGTTGTTACTTAAAATATACACTATTATTTTCTTTATACAATCAGTAGTTAATTAATAACTTTTACGCTAAAATATTCAGACACTACACAATTTTATAAGTAATAAACAGTAGTAATAGTATTCATGATGTTCTGTACACACGTAGAGACTTATTTATGTTTTGTATGTTTCAAAGTAATTATTTGAAACGAATATAAAAAGCTTTTAAGAGAATTCATATTAGGTATCGTTCTGTTTTCGGGAGATCTGGTAGATAAAAGTTAATGCCATGTTAGTTAAGAGGTTTTCTAAACGATTGGTAGTACTGTTTTATTGTCCGTTTTCTTTTTAAATCTTATCTCTTCGTAAAAAGCAATTCAAGACATATCACCAGTCTCGAATTAGAATTTAATTTAACTTTTAAAATCTTAAAAACACTTTTACTTCCCGTTGACAAGAAAATAAAGTATGAGACTAATTTTTGTATTTTATCAGCGATATTTTTTACAATCTCGTTCAAAGAAAAGTGTGAAAACAAAAATAATTGGTTTTTAATCATTACTTTATCCTCGTGGAAAGGGTAGGTAAACGTGATCAACCCACGATTCACGAGAACTCGCAACACTTAGGAAATCGCACGTTCTTAGCCAGATTGTTTCATAAGAATAAAAGTAAACGAGTAAGTACTGCAGGACATCTATTAAATTATTTTATGAAAATATAATCATTTTATAATGAATGAAATGTACTGGCGTTTGTGATTTAAATAAAGTGCATTTGAAAATATTTTCAAAACTAGAAAGAACTAGCTTTTTCCAGCGGCTTCACTCGCGTTCATTTCGCTTCTTACACCTTGGGTTACACTATTGAACTTTTAGTAAGGTTCCCTATTTGTATTGAAAATTTAATATAGCCACTCTCCACCACTGAAAGAACTTTTCCTTGGATTAGTGTCTTCAAACAAACAAACTTTTCAGCTTTATAATATTAGTATAGATTAACAATTAACTGCTGTACTCGTACATGTGATAGAGTTTCGAATGCGAAAGCAAATAAGGCAAATTTTTCATCACTCCCCCTTCTCTTCGTAATTTATTCAGTTCATTCTTGGAGAAGTTTTTCAATTTGCATCATAAGATGATGCAACAATAGGGTGTGCTGTGCAAGAGGACGACTCAAATTTTTGCTTTCCGAGCGATAAACAATCTATATGTCGGACTAAAAATGTACTGTATTGTATAAGCCGAATAATATCCCTAGGGCAAAACTGTGCATTACACACGTTCGCTGTGTATGCAAATTTCAAATTGAATTGTAGCTTTGTTTATGAATCAAAATATAAAATAAATGTGTTTTATATCGTATTACTTTTAACAAAGTATTAAAAAAACAAATTAAATAAATTTCATGTATTCGTTCTGTTTCCGAATTAATGATGTCAGTTGACTGCGCTTTCACAAACCATCAAGTGAATCTTAGCTCCTCTTTTAATAAGTTTTTACAATGGGGATTAAACAAGTGTTCAAACTGAAACATTGCAGTAGGTATACTGAATTGTGGATGATATATAAATGTAATCTGCATATAACTTAGACAATATTTAGACTGAACATTTAAAAAAAAAAGTTCATTAATTTTTATTATAATAAAAACTGGATTTAGAATAACTTGTATATTTAATATTGTCTAAATTAATATATGTAATTTTCATAAAAGAATATTCTTCTTTAATTTTTGATCGATTATAATTACTTCCGAACTAATAAGGCACGGAAAGGTTACCAATTAAAGCGGATTTTAGTGGAGGTGTGCCCTTTGCCAGATTTATCCGTCCGGAGTTCCAAGCTTGAAACTGCTTAATGTGATTTGGGAAGGGTAACGTCGGCCGTAAGATGAAAGACCACGTAAAACAGTAAATCACTGAAATTAGTTTTTCTTCTCTTTTCGCTTTAGCTGCGTTTGTTAGATTGCGATCTTATTGTTTCTATTTTGAGCCTCATTACAAAGTATTTCTGTTCACAGTACTGTAAAGTAACTGAAATTGTTCTAACAAGTTAGTAACAATTTGGTTTTGCAGTATAACAAGGCCGCTCTAGATTACCTCGTGTGCTTATGGCGTTTATTAATTTTAAACATAAAATATTTCGATTTAAGCTACTGGGTTTTATATACTTATAGCAGAGTATTTTAATCCAGCTTGCTTGCAGCTGCTTTATAAAGACTTAAGTTGAATATTTGTGTTAAATTTTAATAAAACCTCGGTTTACCTTGATTAGACTATTAGAAACTTAGTATTTCTAGCGTTGCGCGCGCCGTGACCTACGCGTCTTTTGTCTTTTTCAGCCAAAAACGATTCCCAGTAGAGCGTGGAATGAATCTCCAGACACGGTTTCAACATCGCCTCAAATACGCCTCCATTATTCTATTTTTACTACACAACTCTCTAAATACATTCCATTTAAGCGTACTATGTTGTATGTCCTTTGAGTCTAATATTCTCACTGTTATTAAATATTATTTTAGAATGTAAAAATTCTAATTCATAGGTATTTTCGTACTTCATATATTAATTAATTTATTCTCTAGCTATCTCGATGTATCTTCGTTATAAAACATAGTACAATCCACATTATCACAGTATGTCACAGTATATCATATTCAAATGAAAATTTCATTCAATCATGAATATACTTATCCTAAGAATCATTTCGTGAATATTTAGTTAGCGTGTGCCCAACTAATTGCTCCTCCATCACTTAAAACATGTACTAGCCATCAGACGGACGCTTCGTGTTCATATGAAACAACACATTTAGACTAATACACATTTAATGCAGAAATAAACCACCAAACTAAAATTTTGTATTCACCTTGATCATGTTGATAACGTCATGTTACGTTGTCCATTAGACGTAGCTGGATTAAACAAAGGTAGAAGATAAGACAGAATTATATCGTTCAGACTTCCACTTAGTTAAATCGAAAGAGAATGCCATAGTTGCTACTTTTTTTCTCTTATTTTCCCTAGTTTTTATTCATATTAAGCGTGACTAACGATGTCTTATGTAGTTATAATTGGAATGCACGCTCTTGTATCACAACAGGCACTCTGGAGGGACAACAAAGGCCAGTAATTACGCGTCACTGACACGTGCCAACCGATTGCTCTCTTTGTTTGAACCTAAGAACCATGACAATAGAATTTTCTATTTATAAGAGTTTAATGATCATTTAAAGGTTTAGAATTAATAATTTAATTTGCAATTATTTCAGTATGATATTCATTATTTCCAGACAGATGTAGATCTGAATTTTAAGTAGCGTTTCTCATTTATTTTTCCATATCTATATGTCCAGTTCTCCTACATAAAATAAAATCTTCAAAATGTCGCTCTATTTAAATTTTGTTTGGTAAAATCAATTATTCCTACACGCAGCGGCTCGGGCGCAAATATGTACATACTCGTATTTACTTTTTTCATATTGTGAAAAGAAAAAAGAATTCACAATCGGCACAATCCTCAATGGCCGCTAAAATATTATTAATAGCCAGATATTTCTTTATCTAAACAAATAAATCAAAATGGTCTGTTTGTGATATCAACCTGCAACATCTTGTGAAAGTTTATACGGCACTTATAAAGAGAAACAAAAATATCTACGCTGTCTATTTTTTCTTTTCTGGCTTATTACTGAAATATCTAGATGATTTTGATGGGTATACAGATAAAATTAAGCTATTTTCATTCGTTTATTATGTACGTTCAAAAAATTATACATAAAACTATAGTGGATAGAACTGTTAGTTGGTAATATAACTAATCTGGCTAACTATATTTTAGAAATAACTTGTTTATAAACAGTAATTAAGATTTGTAATGTAAATATGGGATGAGGCAACAAGTGGGTCATACAGGGTGCGCCACCCGAACACCTCGTCCTTGCAGTCCGTCAGCGGGTCATGACCGTGGATTGCTCATGACCTACTTTAGTTTACCTCAAAAATCATCTACGCAATTTCAATTATGGGTTAATTATGTAACATAATGGAATGTTATTTTATTTTGCTAGGTACAATATTCAAATATTTTTAATTAAAATTTGTTATAATTGGTAATAAACTTTTTTATGATTTTTGTATAATCTGTGAAATACTTTCTTCGATTAAAAATACATATTATAAAGTAGAAGTCTCCAACAGTACTCGTACTTATCTCATCCACAGGAATTAAGGCACTTGATTTGATAATATGTCAGAGATACAGTAACGCATTCACGTATGTTTATCTAAAACTTTATGAATTCGATTTACGTAACATTAATTTTGAAAACTTTATTATTTATGAACTAAAGCAGCATTTTGATATTTCTCCAACCCCCAACATGATTATATCGCAGTGAATACAGTAGAGATCCAACAAAGTTTAACGAGTAGTTACAATGTATTGTATTGTATGTACCAATGTATACCAAGAGGGCGATCAATCAAAAGTAATTTTAGGGGTAGCAAAATTTGACATAGGGCGTTTTGTTGGAATATTGTCGAGAGGTTTTGTGAAGCAATGGCCCTTCTGATAAATACATTGCTGTCGAGAATTATGGTTATGATGCAGGTTAAGATTCTCTAGAAAAATCTATATATAACAATCCTTACTAATATAAACGTGATATTTTGTAAGTAGTAAGTTTGTTATTCTTCCACACGAAAATTACTGAATGGATTTTAACGAAACATTATAAATGTTATAGCTTTTACTATATTTTTTGTAATCTCAAGTCGTTCCAATGTCTGATGATTTTTGATACCAGGTTTAGAGTATTTGAAGATATTGCTTTTTATTACACTTAAGTGGTAGTCTTTTATGTTAACTACCCAATAATATATTACAAGAATAGCTACTAAAACCTAATTTCGTAGGCCACGCTAATAAGATCAGTATTTTCGTATTCCCAAAAGCATGTACATTAAGCTTATCCTACAATGTTTAGGCCTAACATATTTCGTAATTCGTATAAAACGATTTTATGAAGCTTTAGACGAAGCGTATAAAATTGTATCGATAAGCATTGTCTCACAGATCACGTTTATATCGTGTCGACATCTTTTGTGACGTTCGAAATGAATCGTAAAATACAGTTATGGAATAGGCTTACATTTTATTTAAACATCAAATCACTTATATTGATTATTTAAAAAAAGAACCAACGTTAAGTTTTGAAGTATCTTAAAAATTTAAAAGAAATAAAAGAGTCTGTTTTATTATAATTCTGTTGGGTTTTATCTATAATTACTATTCAAAATATATAAATAAAATTGTAGTGCTCGTTTATAATACAAAAATAACAATACTTTTTAAAATGCATATGAATGTGTATGATATTTCTATACGTTTGTTTGTTGACTAATTTTATTTTATCTATTTACAAAGAGTGAATGGCAAAACATTGTCCTTATATTCTTTTTTTGGCCTAACACTTCTCTTTACTTCGCTCCTTGAATGAAGGGACGATAACATAATCGCAACTGTGAACTATGCTTTCAATTAAAGCCTAACCATAGTGCTGGTAACACGAACATGTATCAAAATTCGATAGACAAAATACATGGTTTCTGTGGTCGGTGGCGGCACGCGCTGTGTCCCAGAGGACAAACCTAAATCAGCTGTCACCCTAGTGATTCGATATTCATGAATCCTTTGTAGTAACTACAATAGCACACAATAGTCAATTTAGCAAACAAGTGTAGGTATTCCTTGTTTCAGGGTTCATGAAACACATTTCGAAGCACGTGTAATGGCTACCAAAATTTCAATTCTAATTAAATTCTACGTTTACATGAAATTAAAAAAATATTTATCGATGTTTTTATTAATAAAATTGTATGTTACAATTTGATTGATTGATATTAAAATTATATTTGCAAAAGGTAAAAAAACCTTCACTGAGATTTTTAACAAAATATGCATGATTAGTATTTAAACGGTTGAATGTTATTATAAAATTTCGAGTGGATTAAATATAACACAAAGAAAACACCACAGCTTATATATAGACTTCATGAAATATAATTTAAACAATTGTACTTAAATTTTATACTGCTTTTGTTATTTTTACGAGTACTTATGTTCAGTCTACCCAAAAATACATTGTGGAAAATTTATGTCATGTAGGTCCTTTGGCCATATAAATAACTTGATGTTAACTTAACTCACATTTGGATTGAAATTTCGTAGTAGTAAACTATGTAGAACATTGAATTCTCGCAGTAAAAGTCCAAGATGTCTCGCGATCCAGGCCGTAGCAATAAAACGCTCACGGTTCAGTTTGGGAGCCGACAATATTGATTTCCCCGGCTGATGTGCTTCGCTCTCCATCTGTTGCTTGCCATGAAAGTTACGAGCATATTACCTTGTCTTTATTTTTGTATGACGACTTTTATCACAACCACACTTTAAGTTCGTGGACTTTTAAATAAGAATTAACGGTTTTATTACCTACGTTAATTCATCTTGACATTTCTGTGGTATATGATTATATATAACATTTAAAAGTTATATTTGCAACCCGCAAATTTTATTTTTCAGAAGAAATAGCAAAATGGCTTTCGTGAATACTTTTCAGCAATATAACTTTTTTGTACAGATGGTGGCGGCAGACGAAACAGCAAATGGAGTTGGACAAATAGACACACCGGGTACTTTTGGAAAACTCCGGCAGACCCTCTCGTCTTCACTACTCACTGCACAAGATAAAGGTGACTAACTACTATTCGAATTCTGCGCTGAAAATAGACATAAATATATTCGCATATAGAATACTATCCACTATATTGTTAGTTGTCACCAAAGCGAGATCTATACAATAGGAAATTGAAATATACGAGATCGGTAAACTCCGATATGTTCTGACGAATCACCATATATCTACTGATATCTAAGGACATCACACACAAACTACAGTTATACTAGTAGGTAATACATATAAAAGTTAATTCAATTTTAGAACAGTTGTTGACACTAATAGCGAATTTAACAAGAGTTTATAATTGTCAAAGTTATACGATGTCGAAAGTTGTGGTAGAGAAAGTTTCTTGAGTACCTAATGATTTTAATGAGTTCAATTACTTGTATGAAATGAGTTATATAAAAATTTTCTAATTATATTTGCTTAAATATCAGCTCTCCTATGAATTTCGATAGCGCTATTAATAAATAATTTTAACATCCTTTTCTTTACATTGTAATTGAGATAAACACAATGTCTTATTAGTATAATGTTTTACCAGCTTTGTTTGAGTACTCGTATCCCTTAATTCTCAAATATAATCTCGAGGAGGTACGTACTTTATTAACCTAAATTCGTGCTTGTTTCTACATCAATTGTGAACCCTGTCTTGTGTTAGCCAAGAATATTATTTAAGTCCTACAAAGCAACAAAATTGTTCCGAATTATTATATATTTGTTGTTAGTTATAATCACATTTAAGTCGTTTATAGAATCACTAATTATATTATAGAACTCATTTAAGACCGTCGAATTGGAACCTTTGAGCTTCAGATGATTTTAATGAATAGGTTTAAGATTATTTGTACATTTCGCCTTTCGCCTTATTTATTGGGCTAAAAATATTTAAATATGTTTATAATATAGGATTTACTTTATAATTTAGTTATAATTACGAATTAAGGTATACCCATGTTTTAATTATATTGCGTTAAATACTCTAAAGATTAGAAATATTCTTATAAGGTGCAACATTTTTTAAATACTAATAAACTATTTTTATAAATGTAGCAATTTCTTTGTAAAAAGGAAAAAATAATAATTTTGTAAATTTAAAAGTGGTTATCTTTTTAATAAAAAGGAATACAATTTCGCTGTAGCATTTTTATACGAATAATATGTTAGAAAATCGCATGTCTAAATGTATTTTCCTTACTCTTCTGAACGTCGATATCGGGATCATGCTCTACTGCGCGGAAAACATCAGAATTATCTCTAGTACCTAAACAATAACCATTCATCACTTTCACTAGTTCCATTTGTCTTAAGACTACCTGTTAGAAGAAAGTTTAACTTTAAAGTACTATAACTGAATAGATAATTTCGCTTAAAAGATGAACATTTATGTTTTTAGCAAATTGTAATAAAGTTCATTTTTAACTTTAATCAAAAAATCATAGACCAATCTCTTTTCGTAATATTTATTATTCTGAATTTCAATTTAATTTAGAACATAAGAAATTTCAGCTTTGATTAACAGTTAACCAACCAATTTACTGAATATTTTAAATGCAATCTTAACAAATAATAGTACCAATGTTAGAATTTGTTAAAGCGGGGTTTAAAGCGGATAGAAATTTCAGTCGTATGAAAATTAGGTGAATTTCTTTATGAAATTCAGCCTGAAATGGTGAAGCATTATTAAATTCTACACGAAGACTTCGCGCTAGCCAAAAAATTTCATTCTGTAGGTATTATGTACGATAGGCATAAACGTAGAGTATTTGATAGAAACCCAGTGAGGAATTTATGAACATTTCTCAATATTCGAGTGGAATATCGCAGAGAGCTTCCCAGGGGCGCCGGCGTCCGTTGTTAGTAGATTCCAGAAATAGACTAGTGAGTTGTCTATTTGAATTCACTATAATCAAAATCTTTTCAAGATCGTTAAACACCAATTCAATTGGAAAAGGCTTTGATAAAATTGTATTTGTGTTCCATATTACCACTTTTTTTCACTGAAAAGTTCATAGCACACTTAAGGTGGTTTTGACATATTTTTTTTTCAAAACATTAATCAGCATTTCTAGGTACACGCTGTAACGGGTGTTGTCGATGTTTGTAGTCAATGGTAAATTTACCCTGGCGAAATATTTGCATCTATTAAATTTTGTTTATCATCAGTTGTTGTTTTAGTAACAAAATTAGGACCACGTCCCGTCGTGACTGAGACGAACGTGGAGCCGGTTGCAACCCCCCCACCAGCGCAACCGCCACCTCCTACACAACCAACGAAGACTGAACGGTAAGCACTTCCTTTATATTCAATATAATAAAGAAACTGTCGCTTTGTAAAGTAACGAAGTTAATAATTTTAATTTATCGATAAAGAAGTCATTTCTGAAACTAAGTGGCTGAAGTAGTTATCAATTTAATAACTTTAACCAGACATTATCAAGTGAGAAAGAAAATTGGATAATATCTGTTATAGCTCCCATTAATAGCTCGGAGATTGCTCTGAAAACTTCATCTGCATTTTCTTATTTTTATCAGCTTCTTATCGTAGCATTCTTTTTTTTCTTATTCAAATATGAAATCATACTTTGCTAAACATAGCCTTATTAACATTACATATCTTCACAATATGATCACTTACGGTATATGTGATACCCTGTACTCCAAACACTCCAAGCACTTCTGGATGAATACCCAGAACACGATATATTTGCAAGTGCCTATTATATTTGGGGCTTAGTGTAACCATATACTATAAATTATACCTAGTAATGTATGAAACATTAATATGGAATATAGTGCAACTACACTGTAATTAATTTGTGCATTGTATGTCTAATAACAGAGATTCATATATAAATTATATTTTTATTAAAGATTAAATAAAATATACTCTTACATAAATTATAAATGAAGGTTATTTGTGGACGTTATCAAGAAAATTAAATTTAAAGCCATTTGACAAGAATTATCTTTTAAATGAGCAACATTTATGAAAATCGTTTAAAATTTTTCAACTCAAATACAATTTTTTGTCTTCCAGTAAGGAATGTTCTTCGAAATAACATTTGTGTCTTAATTATAATTGTATAATTTAGTGAAGCGGGCAAAGCGCCGTCACGGGCGGGCGCCTGCCGAGTGTGCCTCAAAGCGTTGAAACCAGGCGAGGTATTCCACATTTGTAATGGTTGTCAGCACAGAGTATGCGAGGACTGCTCCTCATACTCCAAGCCCGCTAGCGATGAGGATGCGGTGAGTTAAATATATATTAAGTTATGGCAACGATATACCTTTTCAACATTTATTTAACTTCCTCTTAACATATACGATCATTATATTAAATATGAATATTTAAGAAATGATCGTATAGCTTTTTATTGATTAAGGATTTCATATTCTATCGGAAGAACTATGTATGATACACGAAGAGTATAGTAGAGACTACAAACAATATATTTTTTATCAGAGTTCATGGCGGTGTTCAGTATGTCGACGCAAAGCTGGTCCACGATTGCCGCCAGCGGCGCAAGACAGCACAGATTCTTTACTGGACGTGCCAGTACTCGAAGCGTTACAACGAAGGCATTCCGAGGCCCGCCTTGGTAGCGGAGGCAGCAGCAGCGGTCTCGCCCCACCACGATCGCCAGAATTAAGACGGCATTCGGACGTGTCACCAGCTTCACTGAAAGAATTAGAAAAGGTAATGTATACGCAGGTTTTTAATGTTTCCAATTTAACTTGTACAATCTATTGAAAATATTTTATTAAAACAAACTAATATAGTCAGCAATCACTTCAATTTACTTTTAAAACTTTTCGAGTCAAATGCAAATTTTCACTTCAGTGGCTTATTATGACTGACTTTTTAGTGAGGGCAATAATTAAAACAATATTATTGGTTATTGTATTATAAACGAGTTTGGTAGAATAAATTAGAATTGCGTGTATCCCTAAAAATATCAAAACAATGTAAGAAATGTCAAGATGCAAATAAGAAAATCTTGTGCAGCTTTTGTAAAACGTCTGTAGACGGCTCTATTGTTTCTCGAGTTTCTTTGTTCTCAAAGCAATCGTTTGACACTTTAATATTGTAATTGCTAATGCATTCATTGAAAGATTGTTTTAAGATTGTTATTCTGTAAATTAAGATTGACTTTGGACACATTTTAATAAATGTTTTTCGAGAAGTTTCTTATTATGATCCTGTCAAGCTTAGTTGTATCTAAATTATTTATGAAAAATATTTTCTAAAAGTTGTATCTTAATTATATAGTTATATAACTAGCCAGATCTGGCATATACTGTTTTGATTTGATAACTTTACCATATTTAAAATACGTACGTCTAACGTCTTTGTCTTGACAATAGTTGTCTTGTAACATAAGCTTCATTTTAGTAAAAATATAATTCATTACCAGGTAACTGAATTGTTGCACACAATTTTCTTCAGTATATTCTGACTGATTATGTTCCATTGCTGATTATATTAGTTTAAACATAGCTTTCTATGAAATGGTAAAAGTGTTTACCCGTGTTTAACCACGCTGCCCGCGGCGGCAGTTAAAGGGTGGTGGCAGTACCACGCCGATGGTGGAGTCACGGCGCCCAAGCACAGTTACTCCCACGCGGCGTCGTTCTGTGCGTACGACCGCACCCCGTCAGATCTCATGTGACGATGACCAGCAAGGATCTCAGCATCAACCTGCGTTAGTCGCACCAGCACCTATGTCTCGCAGGTGAGGTTATGTTTTAAATTTGCTTATCAATAAAATACGCTCACACTTTTGTGTCCTGTTTCTTTATCGTATGTCCTGACTCTTTATGTTTAAAGCTATTTGATATTATAATTTTTAGCTCATTTGTTGTACACGTGTCCGAAGCTTATGTACTCGTAAGCTGCGACGAGAACCGTGCGCTCTCGCAGCTAATTAATGCTTGCATCTCCGGACATTTGTCTTATTTCTAATATTTTTACAATTATAGACATTGAATTCTTCTGGTATTAAATTCACAATGCACTCGCTGCGCGCTGATACGAATTGGTGGTGTGCAGAAAAACCAATTATGGTTTATAGCACACAATAGTATTTAAGCATCTTTTTAATGTTGTAATAAGTAAAATAAATCAATAAAAAAATAAAAAAAAAATAATTGATATTAAATAGCTCAAAATGCATTCAATTAATAAATGGCTGTCGTGCTGTAAACAAATATTATTTTCAACATATTAAATATGTACAACTACATTTCAGTGTAATAAATCGGACGTATATTATCTAGGTTAGTCGACGCTGTAATAATACTCATTTTCTATTGATAAAGTGTACCCAGTACTACTGTTGTTAATACTCTCTTTTACCAACCAAAAATTTATTGTTTACAACATAAGGAAGAGTTTACACGAAAAAATAGGATTTTTTATCAAATACATTTCTATGTATATGTTTATGTAAAAGACATATACTCACGATTTTGTTGTCATCCCTCATTGCATTTACAATATAATCTATACTAATATTATAAATCTGAAGAGTTTGTTTGTTTGAACGCGATAATCTCAGGACAACTGGTCCGAACTGAAAAATTCTTCCAGTGTTGCAAAGCACATTTATCGAGGCTATAGGCTATATTATATTATCAAAAAATAGGAATCCTTACTAAAAGTCCAATAATGTAAGACAAGGTGGAAAAATGGAAATGATCGCGAGCGAAGGCGCTTGTAGAAGGTAGTTTATGATACACAAATCAAGTAGGCACACAATTTATAATTCTTTAACAATCTACTATTATAACACAATGTAATATGAAACACAAAATTCGATTTCGCAAACAGCAAGTTTCCATTAAACTCTATGTAAATAATAATATTTACATCGATAATAATGAATATACAGTTAAAACCACTCTATTGAACTTTGACATTCAATTAAAATAATTTGAATTGGACACTAGCAGTGTATGTAAACATTGTGGTTTCATAAAGCGGAAAAGCAGATTCACGATTATAGATTGACAAATATTTTATAACAATGAATAAATAATGTATTCTTGGTATTAGTGTAAGTTTTTTATCATTTAGTAAATCTTAATTCATATTATAAACGCGAAATCTTGTATGTTTTCTGTTATTCACGTGAAAACTACTGAATAGATTTAAATGAAACTTTATAGAAATCATCACAATGTGTTATAATGTATAAAGATTTTGTGACACGTGTAAAATCTTTGGGCATCGTTAGTATCTTATAAACTTTAGAATAGCTAATAACCTAATGTTATTATTTCCGTTTCTACGTTTATTTCATTGTAAAAAAATAGCTATCTTCATTTATACGCGAAAATATGTCAGCCTTTATTAATATAGGCTCACATATTTTCGCGTTTATAATATTAACCAGCAGGTATTGTGCATCGATACTCCCACGTCATTTATAAATAGCATAAAATCGATTTGTACAATTGCTACGAAAATGATATTTATCGAGGTCCGAAAGTGTTTGAAACGTAGACGATTTTTTATCGTACTTTTTTTCGTAAATAAAGTTAACGACTTAAATTCAGGCCAGTCATAAAATTGGAAGGGTCTTGCTCTACTTAACATCGAAGAGCTCTTAATGCTGAATTACCTTTTACGTAAACATTTTATAACGTGTTACTTTTTAAACAGGCGTTTAATATTATGAATATCGCTATGATTACACGCAATAAGAATTTAACGTATATTACACTATCTTTTCCATTTATGAAACAAAATTGACATAATTCTTAAAATGCTTATCAAAATAAATGCCTCTTTACCTAAACTGGGACAGAAAACGGATCATTAAGACTTAAATTTGCACAAATTGATTAATTAACCATTATTTACTTTAAACATATTTAACACTTTTGCTGCTGAAATATAAAGTAACATATAGTTATGA
The DNA here is from genome assembly GCA_025727935.1 of Hebomoia glaucippe. Lineage (NCBI taxonomy): Eukaryota > Metazoa > Arthropoda > Insecta > Lepidoptera > Pieridae > Hebomoia > Hebomoia glaucippe. The sequence continues at coordinate 3,006,691 of JAOSYY010000012.1, read as the reverse complement.
TTTATTGTATGATATTAGAGCGTCAGCCGTAGACATGGTAGGGATGGGGTCCCGGCGGGGTTCTTACCGGACAGATGTCGACACGAGCGACTCCACACCACAAATAACTGGCCTCAATGTCGACGAGGAAAGGCCTATCAGACGGCGAGGAAGTCAACTGTAAGTGTAACTTATAAATATACACAAACCGTATTACTCCTAGTCTTATTGTCTTGTTAGACAACGGCAAACCTAGAAAATCAATTAATCGGTCATGAATAATTCATTCGGCTGAAATAAAATTATGAATAATATTCATCCGATTACCGGAATAATAGACTCCAGCTTTGTTTAACATTTATCATGAAATCAAATTCGGTCGTCAGCCCGTCAGCCGCTGATATTTTCAAGCGCATATATTTCTATGGATATTTATTGGAATGGAAAAAAGAGTTACGGGTTTTCAAAGAATTTATATATAATGGAAGCATAAGTCTATCTACAGCCATATTGTCCATAAATATATAAAGGTTTCGGATAACACGCCACAAACAATAAACAATTATGTTAACTCTTAACCAAATTCTATAGTAAAAGTAATTTTTAACGAAATATATTTAAAAGTCGTCTAGATTGAGCATGTATTGTTTTCTAAATCCTAAATTATTTAATATTTCGTTGGAAAAATAAACTTTTTTTTAGATAACGCAAAGGTGTTTAAGTAATTTACAATCTTGCCTAACTACCAATTTTAACAGGCCTGATATAGCAGCTTTACAACAAAGAACAGGAGCTTTGAGCGCAATGGCGGCGTTAGCATCGCGAACGTCAGATTCGACTGAATCGGTACCATCCGCAACGAGTGCTGCTGTTGCTGCAGCTGCTGCTGCTCGACAAATGTCTGTTGATGCAGAGGCCATAAAAATTGTGATACACGATGTTGATGACCGCACACCACGGAGAGTCACATTGCGACGTGATCCCAACGACAAGGGGCATCGATGTACGTAATATAAAAAAAAATAACTGAAAATATTCGGCACAAGGAAGGAAATAACATGGATTTTAATTTCTGTCTTTATTTAGTCATGATAGTTCAATAGACTGGTAAATAGGGCTTTAGTTATACCACAACAATTTTTTTCATTCAATGTATTCTTCGTCACAAAATTTGCTAGAAATAATAGGAAAGCTTTTCCAATCTACGATGTATGTTCATTGAAATTTCTCCACAAAAAGTAGATGCATTATTTTTAGCAGAATCGTGACTTGGCAAAGAGTTCAGGATATTATTGGTTTTCCTTTTTAAGTATTTCATTTGCTTCATAACGAATCGAAAGAGTGCCAAATTGGAATTCCTTAATTTACCTTATGGCACCAAAAAGTTCATTTGTGAGATAGAAAAAGACTTATTTTTTTTTTAAATATTGGATCATACTCTTAGTGAAGTATGAAGGTTTTAATACAATTTTAGCGCGAGGTTTCGGCATGCGCGTAGTCGGAGGCAAGCCCGATGCCAGTGGCCGACGTGAAGCTGTAATTGTATGGACTGTTCCTGGGGGACCAGCAGATCTTGCGGGCTTGCAACAGGGCGATAAGGTGTCACTTCATTCTTTAAAATTGTTTATATCAGCTTGGATATAATTTATTCCTGCTTTAATCTTTATATGTTTTCAAGATGGGATTTCGTAATAGATTATACACAAAATAAGTTAGTTTTAACAAAATCTACTAAGCGTCGATTTGGATCAGGTTCTTGAATGGTGTGGAGTGTCTCTGACGGAACGTAGCTTTGAAGAAGTATGCGCAGTTCTAGAGCGAGGTGGTGATACTGTTGAACTGCTAGTGGAGCCTGCTCATCAAATAGAAGAACCACCAACTCCGGCTGCTTTGCCCCCACACCATCACGCGTTATATGGTAAATAATCTCTTTAATTACTTTTTTTCTACATAAGTAGATCTCGGTATTAATTAAATCTTAAAGTTGCTTGAATTTGAAAGTATATTACTAAATTTGTGGATCTTTCACTATATAATTAACCTTTATGTTATATACAATATAGTAATATTAAAAATATGTTGACCGAGTTGAACGAGTAATTGGCCTTATGCAATTTACTATATCGTACATGAGAAAACGAAATACATATTACTCTAATTAACTAAGTAGATTTTTCAGTTTTGTCATTATTAAATCGATGCGTGATATTCCTTACACTAACATACAAAAGAAGACATAATATATCTGTATCTGGCAAAAATAGTGGACAAATATGAGTTTGTTTGTTGTCCGTGTTGAACGTGTCATAAAAGTCCTTCGACAAGTGTTGAACAGATTGTCTGAATGTAATGTGCAAGGGTAACGCCCCATCTTTGTATTCTGTGACACACTCTATCAAAATCGTGTGAGAGCTTTCTAGTGAACACATTTTTCTTATAAGTACATGGGCGTAAACTTCCTCAACTCTGAGAAAAGCCGTATTCAATAATAAAAAAACATTCTAAGATATATTTACTTCGCGAAATTTTTAAACTAATTGTATCTTTTTTTATTTCGCTTAACAATTTATACAAATTTTCGTAGGATTTACTAACATCTAAAAAACAAAATTAAGTTTATTAAAGTCAAATATAGTGATTATAAAATCAATAAAGTGTATTTGTGAACCAAAGTAATATATTATGAAGACTTAACATGTTTCAATTTACTGTACGGCGCCATTGCAGTTGTAGAACGAACTTTAGTAATATTAGTTAACAAAGTCAGCATATATTTAACGAGATTCTCTAAACATATGTATGAGTTGACTAAGAAATAATGTTACGATGTATTTGTGTTATTAGAAAGAAATGTAAGAAAACATATGCATGTGTATTATATAAGTTCCCATGCGTCTCCGACGAATATACATGTAGTTTTTTTTATAATAGAACGCAAATAAGCAATTAAAATATTCTTTTAAGTACTTTTTAATTATTATATTGTTATTAGGATCTTAAATATATCCAAGTGATTTAACCCATTGTTTTATCCAAAATTCAATACATTTTAAAAAAATTCCAAATCAAAATTCTCTCTATTTTAAGATAATATTAAATTTTGAGTTAAATCTGACGACAAACCATAGATCGCCTGAACAGAACTTTATAATTTTCTCTTAAGAATCATATCGAGAACTTTATCTTCGAATATAAAAAAAAATCGCATCAAAATAATCTTATTTATAAATGAAGTGCGGAACCCACGTTCCTATATCGATCTATAATATCGCAATATTCGAAATAAAAATAAAAAACTCCATAGGCCATCATTGTGTAAAAAATAATATGATTTAATATATATAATCCTTACCTTCCATAACAAGATTTTATCCAGGATTACTGTATAACAAATTCCTTTGATCCACAGAACCCGAAGCGGACAAATCGCCTTCGTCACCGACCCGACGGAAATTGCCGAAAACCCCGGTATAATACCCATACAGGCTTTAATTGTAATACGTGTTGTGAGCAAAGAGTAAAGAGACGTTTATGAACTTTGTAGAGACGTCACTCGGTACCTTCTTCACTGCGCTTCAATTCTAATATTCTGCTCTTATATGGATAGTGGATCATACATATTTAATCAGACACTTCGTTACATTACGACACTACCGATTCCGGTAAATCTAAAAGTTAATTGTTATCTATAATTAGTCTAAAATATAATATTACTAAATAAAATCATAATACGTGCGATTCATTAAAAATAATACTTATAATGGTCCACTAACCAACAAGCAAAGTAGTTCAGAACTTTCTATCAACTTCTTCACCTTTCTTCTTGCGAAAATATTTGTTATCCCTTTACCGAATGTTAATAATTATTTCGTTGTTAGTTTAACTTAGTAAAAGTGTCGTATTGAATGCCGAAGCGCAGAAGTTGGTGTCCATTCCGCTGTGATAATGTAGCACTATTACTCCATCTTCCACTCTATTTGTAAGAGAGTAATTGTTTCTATTTACGATAGGTGTAACTATTCGAATTTGTTAACTATTTAGATAAAAGAATATCTATGTATGTTTAATTAAGATGTTTAACTAATTATACTTCTCGATTTGTTTGTTATTTATTGTTATTCGTTACCATATTTTGTATTACTACCCAGATGAAGCGTGTGTGAAAAAATTCTACCTATAATTATTTTCAGATTTTTATTTTTTCTATCACCCCACCGATTTCATATTCTGACCGACATTGCTGAGAGAAGTTTAGGGAACGATTGAAAGTTGACAATATAGGAGCGATAAAAGTATTACGTAAGTGTAGAGAAATGTGCAACGCGCACTGTAGTGCTCGATGGTAGCGTAGGATAAGTCTCGATATACAAGACTAGGCTGTGAAAATGCAAAATTAAACAATTCAATCGTAGTTCTGCTAGAACAGTTTACGCTTCAGCTTAAAGAGAACATAGATATTATCTACTTCAATGACTCTTCGTATTAGTTCTAAGAAAGTCATAGAAATAGGCTGAAAATAATTCAAATTTGTAACAAGCGAAAAAGCAGTCATAAACAGATAGAAAATCCGAGGATTCGAGGCAACAAAGACTGAAATTCAACGTGAGCTGAGGTGAGACATTAGCGAACAGCACTTGGTCTGAATCGAAGCAGCATTCTTGTTTGTACCGTCTTGTCTTGAAAATCGCGTGTCTGTAACCGAGTCTTGCTGTTGAACTAGCGTAGTGTGATGCACCATGTTCCGAGTCGCTCGCAACTAGAATGTAGGAGCTTTGAACGATGACGGGCAAGCACGCCGCTCCCGCAAGACTACGAAAACCTTGAGCGACAGGCGTGCACTACTGCTTACGTGACGTGACACACGACACCATGTACATAGCAGCTCGTGCTTAAACTTGAAATAACTCATAACTACATGCATGATGTGACATGTGTCAATTATCAGTTTATGTTCACCATTGAGATCTTCACTCAGTTAACGTCGATGGGGTAATGCAAAAAATTTAAGAGGGTGAAAAATATTACGTTGAATTGTTCAGAAGCTTAAAGTTTTCACTAACTACGTGATTCTATAGTAACAACGCTATTATATAGTTATAATTCACAAAAAATAACTTATGTATTGCATAATGTAAAATAAATATATTTAGAAAAAAATGCATTAAAGCTTTGTAAAAATGTATATTTAGAAACTCCAAATTTACGAAACAAAATTGTGTAGATGCTACTTTTAAAGTTAAAAATATTAGGCAATATAAAACCATTAAGTTAGAGAAACATTCAAATAGAAGACGTTTAAAAACATAAAATCGGCTTATCAACCGTACAGCATGATTCAGCTTTATGCATGGCGGACGAAAGCGTCAGAGTTTACTAATTAATTTATTGTATGGATAGCCTAAGCCCGAGCATGTTATTTTAAACGAGTTTGTGAGTGATATGATCAACTTACAATAATTATAATACAAATGCATTGCTATGGTTGCAACGATTCAAAACGAGTTATAACGAATTCTCGCTGTTAAATCCAATAGCCAATCGTCTGCATGTTACGGTTGAATGACGCATACTCCAGAAATAACTGTTCATTTAGATTTTCGTACAATTATTTATAATTTAGTTTCATTTCGATCCCTATTTCATTATATTTTTGGACTGTTAAATTTTTATTCATAATTATATGTAAAAAAGGCATAAGCTGCCACATTGTATATACTGTGTAGTATTATGCCTTTGATAATGATAGAGCGATGTGTACGTAGGAACAGGAGAGAGCCGAGCGAGCAAGGGAGCGTCCTCCGGCGCGCGCGCAGCTGCAAGTATGGTTCGACTGCGATATTCGGAAGCTCATCATCGTACTCATCGCAGCAGATGACCTTCCAGCACGGGACCACACTTTGGGTTATGGCGATGAACCTGAAGCATTCGCCAGGATACGGCTTTTACCATCGCTGTAAATACAAGCTTTAGTCTATTTTATTGATTTTATAAAGGGTTTCGTTTCCAAAAATCTACTATATTTTGCCCTGTTCGTAAGGTATTTAAAATATTTGCCTTCATTTTATGCAGTAACAATAAGCTGTACATATAAATTGTATTTCTTAAATGAAATTCGTATTAGATTAAGTTATAATAATAGATTTTTTTCAGGGAGAGCTGTCCTCCGCTAGAAACAGACCCGGCGTCAGCGTCTTGTAGCCCTGTTTGGAATGCTACCGTGGGATTCGGCGGACTTACTGCAGACCTTTTGGCGGGACGAGCTCTTGAACTAACTCTATGGGATGCTTGTCCAGGAATCGATCCCGTACTTATTGCTGAATGTACGGTTAGTACCAAATAGTGTTCTGCATAAGAAGGAATATTTCACCTTAAGCTTTAGGGAATATTCTTAAAAGTTATTAGTCATAAACATTAATAGAATAGGTTTTAATATGTTCAATAGCCTAAATATATTTTAAACTACGAATTAAGTATTATTCATTCGCTAATGTACGCGTATAGATGGACTTGGAGAAAGCTTTCGCAGAGGAACGTGCAGTGTGGTGGACTCTCGAAGAGCGTGGTACACGGTCCGCGAACGCATCACCTCGTTCCTCACTATCAGGAGCTCGAGCTTTGCGTCGTGGAGACTTTGCCTCACAACGATCTGTCTCAGGCACGTATTGCTATATCCGTATAATTACTTACACGTCGTTGTTACCTAAAGATATTCATATAAAAAAAAAATCTAAGTTTTTCTAGGCTAACTTCTGATTACATTTTATATTTTGTAACACCATTTATGTGTTTCGTAATACAAAACGGTTTAATAGAGCGATTTTATAGTATAACAATATTTAATAAATAAACAAACTAAATAATTTTATTTTATCATTTTGTTCTCAAGAGTTAGGGACAAGGAAGATAGAAATCATTTTTAATATATATTAAATTTTAGACGACATGGACTCTATCGGCGAATGTGCCTCGTTGCTTCATCCAGACCATGCTTGGGTAGCAGGGTCTCGTCGTGGTTCCTCTCAATCTGAGACTCTAGAGGTTGAGGTCTACCAGCTTGGTAAAGATTTTTCACGATCACTCCCTGGCTCACGAAGGTCTTCCTTCCAACAACAAGACAAAGGTACTGTGAATTTATAATAGCGGTTTATTGTATTAGCTATTAGACAGATAGAATATGTTCTATTGATTTTTACTATAAGTTAACAATAATTTTTGGATAAATTTAACAAATGTACATACTCGTGGTTTGTAATTATTTATTATATGTATATATTACAATATTAAAGTACGATATTTCGTGCGTTATATATTTCTTACATAAAATAACTGTAGATGGCGTAAGCGACGGCAGTACGGTGTGCATATCGCGCCGTGAGCGTCGTCGTTCTTCCTGCGTCCGCCGCGACCCTGACGACATCCTGCGCTCTCTGCGCGCTGTCAAGGGTGAGCTTGGTCGCACGCTCTCGTTGTCTGGCTCCACTGCACGACGTGAGTGTCACTCTCGTTTTCAGAACCTGTCCAACCTGCTCTACACCGTTATCTTACTATCACCTATACTTTCTATCTATTCTTCGTTCTATCACCGCATTTTAGTTAAGACGTTCATATTCTATATAGGGAGTCTAGGGATCACGTAGACGTTTAAAAATTCGGATGTACAATTTTATATAATTTTTTACAAAAATATTTAATGAGAAAAGAGTATATCATAAGGGGTCTTATCAACAACAGTTTAGGTAGCGATCATTCAATTTCTAACTTATTTTTCGCAAATATTCTCTATAACTTCCTTTTCATAAAGTTTACGTTTAAAATGAATTAAACAACAACCCAAAATCCGCTTCAGGTTTACCATTAAAACTGAATGCCATGTTATGTAGCTATATACACTTTCCCCAATAGGCCTACCACCCACCACTAGATAATGCAAACATTGAGGGTACTGACCTGTACTGTTGTGCTTGTTTGGTCAGCAGCGACGGACCGTTAGCTCCTCGGTAAGCGAATGCCCGTGCCGTGCATGGGGCTTGTCCGTGCGCGGTTTCGGTGTATACGATCCCTTGTGACGTCCGAAGACTGTCCGATTCACGTTCTGTTCTCCGCATCGGCACCGAACGCTTCCAGGCATCCTGTCGTGTTCAAACAATGTATGCAAATATACAAGATACGATGCTGGAATCGATCGTGGCTGGGCCTCGGCGCTGCACGTGAATCGGCGGCCACGTAGTAGCATGGGTCATACATTGCTTGCGCGAAGGCCGCGCGCCCGCACCGTTGAATGTGGCTGCGCCCGATGCTTCTCATCACTTCACTGTGTCTGTTCTGTACTGTCCTGACGCATGCCCGGTCGCGGGCGATCACGCTCACTTCATCTGTTTCTGTGTTCCGTCTATTCGGCTACCCGTCTACGTTCATCTCGATGGCATCGTATCGCCTAGGTCAGATAACGAACTTCATTACCTTCGCGATTCCATTCATTGTTTTGAACCGCCTTCTATTAGACTTCTTGTATATAACTTAAGTAGGTTGTAGTTGGTTACCACAATTTACTCGGATAAACCCCGGACGTATATGCACGCGCATTCGAGCGGACGTATCGCCGCAATAGGCCGCGGTCGCGCATGTCGTAGCGCATTCTCCGGCAGTCGCATGACAATACTTCTCTTGAACACCTCGTCTATTATGATCAATGGCTGCTCATAACACGGAATGCTTAATACCATCGTAATGAACCGGAGACTGCTTAAATCAACTATTAGAGCCTCGACTACACTCTAAGCTGCACTCGTTGATATGCTTCTTCTTTCATCTATGTGTTTAGGAAAGATCGACTGAAAATCTATGTATTTAAAAGACATAGCACGAAGCTGTTTGACGTGCTTATTATGTGTTTATCAGTGTTCAATTGAATGGTTCGTTCTAATTTTGTTGTATTGTTTGTTTTTACTTAATATGTGTAAAGAATTATACATTTGGAAATGTTGATTTTGTATTGAGTGAGGATGCCCGTCGGGTGGGTTGCGACGGGTAGAAGGTGGGTTAGCCGGTGTAGTCGTTGGGCAACGGTTGTGTGTGCAGGTACGGCGACGGGGCGTAAGGGCAGCATGTGGGCGGCGGTGCCTGCCGCGGCGGCGGCGGCCGCCTGTGACATGCCGGGTGACGACGAGCAGGTGCCGCTTGGCCCGGGTCAGATGCCTCCGCGCAACGCACACCTGCCCCCGCTACACGCTGAGATAAACATCAGCATCATCATGATCAAGGGACAACTTGAGCTTGAGGTAATTTAAATCATTCAATATTCAAAATTCAAAACAAAGCATAGTAAATTGTCTTTGTTCTTCTATAAACAAATAAAGAATTGGTATAAATACAAAAGGTTAGAATGTGTATTTTTTTGTTTGTAACCTTTGACCTTTTCAAATAAAAAGTTTACAGCGCCAGTGTACATAATTGACATCCGTAAATTCTTTAAGTAACTACAAAATATAATGTTTAGTTTTAATATAATGTTTTGTTGTCAAGTACCAATTCTATAGAAATATTTCGGTGGGGCTATTGTACCTCTTTGAGATTTCTCTTCAAAGAGCTCTCTTCATTCAGTGTAGTCATGACCGTAGCTGCTATTTTCTAATGAAAAAAACTTGTAATGTCGCATTTTTATACAATGATACTTTTAACATGTTTTTTCAATTTTACCGTCTAATACCGAGTAAACAAATATCTACGTTTGATATTTCGTAAATTATTTTAGATCTTTTGTCTCATGCAGGTATCCCATGCGCGTCGTGTGTATGGTGTAAATGGTGAGGTACCAGATTCGTATGTCAAATGTTATCTCCGAGACGGTGACAAGTGGCTTCACAAACGCAAGACACGTGTTATTCGTCGGACAACTGAGCCACACTTCAAGCAAACGCTCAAATATCAAGTAAGTACATTGACGAGAAAATATAGAACAGGAACGAGTGTGCACAGTTTAAAAAATTGATAAATTATTTTCAGGCAAGTGAATCGTTAGGGCGCATTTTAGTTGTTATGTTGTGGCAACGTTGCGGAGGATTCGAACACAATCTGGCTCTGGGAGGGGCTGAGATTTGCCTCGACAAGCTGAGTTTACCGCAGCGCACATACGGCTGGTACCCGCTATTTCCTGCCACTTCTCTTGCGGCTGACGAGTCGCCCGACTGATCTAGGGAGCCGTCGCCGGAACGTAAAGACGACTAGTTCCTTAACTGCGACGGCTGACATTGCTAATCAGTCCGACATTATCTGACGGCATTAAATACAACCTCATAGCCCCATATAGTCCCTAGTAATGATATGCTGGTTGACGCCCTGACTGCCCATGTGTTATACAACCGAGTAGCTAACTGTACACTTTTTATTCACATCTACTTTTAATAGAACCCTACTAATTTATACACTATGATATTTACTATAGTAAGTATGGCCAATGTGAATGCAAAAAACCCCTGCTGAGTATGTTAGACAACATTAAAGGAGCTTATAATGTTGCTTTGAAATCGTAAAAATTTCTTATTGTATTATTATAATTTTAAAACAATGCAAAAATCGAATAGCTTAGTATATTATACTAATTTATTCAGTTATAATAAGCGACTTCGATATTTGCCTTGGAAAATAATAACTAGATATTTTAATATACGATTTGTAGAAGTTTTATATGTTGTATAGTAGCTTCTAATATACCTGCTATTTACATTTTATTACTCCATTAGAAAATATATGTATACATATTAAAGAAATACTTAACTTATTGAGATATATTTTCCTGCTTTTAGAAATATAAAGATGATTGTGAAAAGTGACCCCCCCGATCCATAAGATGACTTTAAATTTGTATCTGTCTAATGAAAAGATATTAATTATTAAGACCGAAGATAATAAAAGTTAATTTAAATACAATATGTATAGAAAACTTTTTAAAATTTTCATCTTTAAGTAACCCCAACTTCGACACTTTGCCTTATACTATTAATATGTATCTTAAGTAAAACCTAGCAAGTAAGAGCATCTAGGTACTATTCTTCCAAGGTTGTGCTTTAGTGAATTTTCCCTACATTACTAAACTAACTAAATTCTTAGATATCTTATTTCTTCGTGTCAAAATATTATCTAGAACTGTAAATATAAATTATTTTCCAAAATTTTCTACGCACAACTACTTTCGTGATAACACAATATCGGCCTTTTTATACTCTGTAGGAAAATAGTAATTTCATACAATCACTTATTGTCTTCGTAACTGTAACAAATATTGTATCAATTTAAAAATACTTCATGTAATCATCTGTATGTAGACGACGAAAAAACATTTACTTATGGTGAAACCAACAATATGTCACTTAGTATAATATGTGTTTAGAAGTGTATTTTAAGTATATTTAAAATAAAATTAACGAGGTGTAGTTCGATATACTGAGATGAATCGTAAATAAAGTTGACGAATAAGTCACCCCAACATGTGAAAGTGTGCTGCAGGCCTAGTAAAATCTATTTAGAATAATATTACTCATATATCAAATCATATTTTCAATCGGTGTTAGATTACATATTATTCGAACATATCTGGTGTAATATATATATATAAAATATAACATTGCCCACTCTGTGTTCTTCCAATGCATAGAGACTAGCTTGACAATATTTTCTGAACGTGCTCTATTGTGTAGATAAAATTGATAATTCGCTAATTTGTGCAAACTTACATTGTACTTCAGCAATAATGTATCTATCTACGACTTATAGGTGTAAATTCATACAAACTTGCCTTCTTAGCATAAATATTCAAATTATAAAAAAAGTTAGATAATATTGTTTTCTATAAAATACTTTTGTCTAACTACCTACCACTTTGATTCAATTATCTTTCCTTATCTCCAATCAGAATAATTTTTGAGATGAATTGAAGTGTAAAAGTAAATTTAAAAATCTATACATTTACAATCATTTACTTAGAAAGATTGTTATTACATACATTTTAAAAAAATACGCCAAAGGCACAACCGTGCTTCTGGCTATAATGTTTCCAAATAAAAAAAATAGTTAATTATTGAATGATTTCCTGTCGTGATAAGTATTAAAAACTAAACATATTTAAAAAAAATATTTTTGGCATTTAATGAAAATTACGGACGTATTATTTTTTATCATTGTCATTGTTTTCTTTTTTGTTCTGAATATTTTGTCAATAACTTAATTTTTTCTGTTAACTCACCGAGCTATTTCTTACTTTGACATTGATGATCTTTTCCCAGAAGAGAGTTATATTTTTAAAGTATATATACGTCACTTTAAAGAGATCGTATTATAGTCACAATATTTTATTTGTTACTTTAAAATAAAAGTTGTTGCAAATTATATTTATTATGATATAATAAATTAAATCACAAATTATATAGATGTTAAAAGATATTATATTGATCTATTAATTATTCTAACATAGGTAGTATTATGTTAGAATTGATCAAATCATTTACGCTTACTATTTTAATATTTTAGTGTAACAAATAATATATTTAAGATACAAATATATCTAAAAAATAATATAGCGTGCCTCTACGAGCTCTGCTGCAATATGCTATGATTTACGTTTCTATCCTTTGATATATCGTAAAAAATCCAATCTTGTCTACATATCTATAAAAGAAAATACCTGTTGTACCTGTGACATATAAATGTGATAAATATATCATAATATTGGAATCGAATGTCTTCATGATATATTTACAAATAAATTTTCTTACCTACCTTTCTGTGACATTTCTTTTTAGTGAATATTGATTGTGAAGTTTTCGCTATAATTAATACTAGTTAAAACTTATTACCAAACCCATTAGTTAAACTAGAATGTTGGAAAATAAAAAAAAGTATTAGAATGCATATCTTTTTACTATCTATAAATTGAACATAACTATTTATAGCGAAAACTAATCAAGTTCTTGTACGTAAAATATGTGTGTAAAAGTATATTACTTAATAAATGTGATAAAAAACTGATATTATAGTGACAAACTGGTGTTTTATTTTATTTCAATAAGCATCTTTATATTGGCGAATAATATGCTAGTTGGTTTGGTAATTATGTTGAGTAAAAATTTTTTATTTGCACAACTATATGGTGCCACGTGCTTTCCACTTACGCCAACTACAGATAATCGTTGAGAAGACAGATCTTTTCCTATTCTGCTCTATACATTCGCATACAAATAAGGTTTCACTTCTTAATAAAGTACTAGGGAACCATCAATCAGTAAGAGATCTGCGAGTGTATGCATTATACCCATCTACAATGTAAAATAAAAAAAGGAAAGAATTCGCTTCTAAATAAAGTACTAGGCAGTTATAAGCTGTTCTGCTTAGTACACGCGTATACAAAGTAAAATAAAATAGCAAAAAAGTAATTGTTTTCACTTCTTAATAAAGTAACTAAAGAAAGATCTTTTACTATTCTACTCTATACATCCGCATACAAATTAGGTTTCACTTCTTAACAAAGTACTAGGGAGCCATGAATCAGTAAGAGATCTGTTCTGCAATTTTATGCATTATACCCATCTACAATGTAAAATAAAAAAGAATTCGCATCTAAATAAAGTACTAGGCATTTATAAGCGGTTCTGCTTAGTACACGCGCATACAAAGTAAAATAACTAAACAAAAAAGTAATGTTTTCATTTCGTCATAAAGTACTAGGCAATCAACTATGTTATTAGTAATTATAATTTAAGCCATTATGTATCGCAAATCATGGAAAGGTTTAAGACAGATGTTACTTGTAAAGTTAGAAATACGTTTTAGGCATAATGAAGCTTAACTGAGGGGATTATAAATGGCACTTGTAATGTTGGTATAAAGGACCGCCCTCACTCGCCCACCCCCGGCCGGCTGCGACCTTAACGGAAGTAAAAAGTTTAAAATACCCACGAGTTAGATACTTGTTTCTGTTTAGAAAAGGGATTATCATCTACAGGGGTACATAAATAAATAAAGCTTTGTTTTTATTAACATTTATTTAACTATATTTTTATCTATTTTACAGTGTTTTATATATGTGTAAAGTCAGCGATTCCGCACCATTTAGTGATATGTTGAATTATCAAGTTTGCCGCTGCGTTTCCACTCCGCGCCATTTGGGATACTCGGGACCACCATTCACGATTTGTACAAAGACCTTGAACATATATTTTACGTCAAGATTTTTCGGTATCACATGATTTTTTTATTAATAACTGCAAAAAATATGTAAAAATTATATAAGCTATATTATAAAAATGCAAGGGACATAAATAAATGGGCGTCAACAATAAAATGTCACTTTACAAAAAAATTAAAATAGCACATCAAAGCAGGGGAAAACGTTTTAGCTCACAAATAATGTAAAAAAATTGATAGATACTATTTTTGAGGTCAACATGTTGCTTATTTTTGTCTAAATGAGGTTAAAACAACATAGTTTACCATTAGTAAATGTTACAAGTCGCGAACCAAGCGGGTATCCAGTTAGGACACAGCACGCCTCGCCTTCACTTAGCCGCGCGCCATATTGCCCGCGATTATCCAACGGCAGAGTCTGTGAACATACTTTAAATCTTAATGCCATTACTTTTGAAAAAGTTTGTTGATGTCGGACGCAATCATTAAATCCAATTGCTTGCCTATTGAATATCGCTGTATCTCAGAAATGATATAAATTTGCAAACATTAGTTAGGCTTTGTTTACTCCTCAGAACTGCCTTTAAGGTGTGACATAAAGCAAAACTTAGGAATATTTTTCGTTATTATTGGTGATTGTTATTAATTTGCTATTTGTCTAACATTAATAGATTACCAACGTTTTATGAACTGCCACAGCATGTCAATTGATGTAATAATTATTTGATAACAATAATTTCAAATTAGAAATTATTTTTTTGACTTTGGACCCGCTGTCGACCCCCACGTAAAGCTCCAGCGCCCACTAAGGGGCGGTACCACCCCCATTAGGAACCTTTGCAATAGACTAAGTGTCTTAAATGCTTTCCGGTGTGATTGAACTTACTTGTTCGACGTCTCGGTCCATAGACAACGCGAGGACCCAATCGCGTAGCGCATCTAGCGTTTCACCGCGTACACATGCACGTTCTAGAAGTAGCGGCTGTTGCGCCCAGTCCGTGCATTCTATATACATTATACAATAGAACGTTAACGATTCATATGAAATATTATAAAAATAAACAGTTATATAGTCTACATACGAAAATGTAACCGGACAGAGAAGTAATAGCAACAAGGCACGTAACAGATTTTGATTAACTGAATTTATACCGTTCTCATAATTGAAATGTATTACTAGTCAAATAAACATAAAACAATGTATAGAATTTTCCGAGAAACATTACTGAAAAATATTATTTAAAAATATGTAGCCAAGTTATTGCTTATTAGACTTCATCTTTGTTCATTAATATTATATTATTTAATTTTACAAATGAACATAGAATGTAGTAAATCATCGTAAACTGGTGTTTACAGTTAAGGGACAATTATTTAATCGATTTTTGATGTAAAGAATACTAGACACAACACACAATAAACGGAATCACGATCGTGGTAAAAATTGGAATGCAATGACATAATAAAATACCAAAATCTGTGTAATCTAGTAGATGTTGCGAGTCTTCATCGGCTGCTTCAGCCAAATCCAAGCAATGATTTAGTATAACGAATGCTTCTCGGGCGCCGCTATTCCCTTCCTCGCGTATTGCTACGCCCGATGCATAAAAAGCTAATCGGAAAATACAAAATAATATCGAATATTATATATTATTAATTGAATATTTAAATATAAAGTTGACGTCCTAGATCTTGAAGATGTCCGTGGGCAACAAGAATCGCTTACCACTATGCTCGTTTGCCTTCCTATGGTACAAAAAGTAACCTCGAAAAATAGACAACGTTGAATTTTATTACCATACCTTGATATAAACATAATTTAAATGTTTTATATTAAATTTGTATGTTTTGGATATCTAATATATAAAATTCTCGTGTCACAATGTTCGTTCCCATACTCCTCCGAAACGGCTCGACCGATTTTTATG
>JAOSYY010000012.1:2973961-2990509 GCA_025727935.1 Hebomoia glaucippe | reverse complement strand
CTAAGTCTTAAGTTGGAGCATAGCACTCATTTTAAAGAAAAAAACGCTAAAATCGGTTCAGTAGTTTCCGAGTTCATGCCGGACAAACATCGTGACAGGAGATTTATATATATTAGATTACCGTATGAAGGACTTTATCAAGCCCGTACTCGACGACGCTGAGCTCACCCGCACGATGTAGCAAGCACGCGCCGCCCACTGCCGCGTATATTCGCTCCCCTGTTCCTGACCAAGGTATCTATAAGATAATTTCTCATTAAATCCATCCCATATACATTATATCATTATTATATCACAAATTTTAACCTGCGGCCTAACTCGCATGAACGTTATAGTATGTCCATACCAGATGCAATAGAATTATTTATTTTGATATAAACATCAAGTGGTTACTACTAAATGTGCGTACAAAGAATTTTTTTGGTATCTATGATTCGCTAATTAGGTAATAATGGCTAACACATAAAAGATAGGTATGTGCTGTCGCGGACAATTTTGTTGATATATTAGATATACGTTTCCTGTAGTTCTTCATGAAAAAAACAAAAAAAAATCATTTCTTATAAAAAATTGAAATTGAATACAATTAGTAAGTAAGGCAGTCACATTGCGCATTGGAAAAAGTTCCTAATAATTATGATGTCCAAATCCAGTTTTAAACTATTTTAGATATACTTCACCACTGTATAAACGAAATACTTCAGTCAATACAACATAAGTATACACTTACTTCACTTGTAAGTCCGCGTGCTATGTCGCACAGTATCAATGTATTAGCAGTTCGGCAGACCGCATACCAATCGTGACCTGAATACATAATATCTTTCCATTTATACATATTTAAAAATATTATATCAGATACATACAAAATCTACATTTAGGATATTTTACCAAGTACTATTGTGAAGTAAATAAAACTCTATATAACACTAGTTTCGATATTGTATTATTAAAAATAATGTACGTTTTTATGACAGACGTATGGATTAGTGCAAGCTTAATCATATAACGGCTTCAATTAATTAATTTGGATTGAGAAGAAATGGCGTTCACAATGAACTGTTTAATTAGATTGCAACCCTTCCGTATATAATTTTATCAATTATTGGAGGTCAATAATATTGAAATATGCTGATGTACCAATAAACTTGACTGTGAATATGTCTGCATGTTTGGAGGTAACTGTTAGATTTGGCGCATCACCCGCTATCCTCTTTAGGAGCAGTTGCCGTGCGCTCACGTGTTGAACTTCTACCGACTCACGCCATACCCAACATCTAAATCAATAACGTATATGATTTTAATTATTACTTAATTTTTCAAAATAATATTTAAATATAGAGTAATAATAATAATATATAGAGCGGATCTACATATTCAATGTTCGTCATAAAGTTTGTTTAAATCACAATAAATATAAAAAGATTTAAGATAATGCTGATATAAACTTCATGACAGAAAGAAGCTTCTAAAAATAACTGTATACTATTTATTTAAAGTTTTGACAAATACAAAAGTGGATAGAGACACCATTGAAATTACCAAAGAGCCAATTATTTTAAACTTACTTAAGTACAGCTTCTAAGACAATAACGGCGCCCGTCTGCGAAGCGAGTGCCAGTTTAGTGCCATCACCGCTCCACGTCAACGCCCGGGCTGCATACAAGTTTGGAATGTTCACGGGGGACAGATCCACGCTACCAGATTCCTTAACCTCACCGACCAGACACCCGTCAAATATACCAAGCGCAACTGTCTATAAACAAATAGAATACGGTGTGGTTATCTGTTTTTCTATAAGAGTCAACAGAGCCCTATATCACAGATAAACATACGACTTTAATCCCTGGTCGTTTGATAATATTTTTATATAGATCAATTCAAATATTTGGGAGGTCAACCTTAATAAAATTTTCATTACAGACTGTACGTCTCTAATGGAAAAACAAATATATAACTAGATTATATGAAGCAAATATAAAGATAAATGTTACTATGTGTTTCGATGTGTTAGTCTAAATAGAAGCATTGGAATAACACTTTACGTATTATATAAGAATACAGTTTTAAACAGGTGGATAAAATCCAAACATTATTCATTTTAATAATATACCTGCCCAGAAGGACTAGAAGCCGCGGAAACGAAATCCTTCTTATCTGGTGGCAAAGCAGGTTCAATATTCCGTAACAGAGCTCCTCTTTGCGCTTCATAAACTGCTAATCTGCCATCGCATGATCCCACTAGAAGCTGTTTTGTAAAACACACAGGAGCTTTAAACATAGCCCTACTATACACACCTCAGTGTTATACCTAGACTAAAGGTGGACTACTCCAAACTTTTAACTAACAAATCCAATTTTGATATTGAATTCTTCTCCGTGCGAAACCATTTGCCCGGTTACGCTCATTATATACGCAGTACCGTCAATTTTATAGCCAAATAGATATTTTTAAAATTGAAGATGACATACGTGTCCCATCGGGATTTTCGAATTAGCCTAATTTCAGATTTATCATTCCGCATAGATTTACTTACATAAGGCGGTAATAATATAAGAACTGTAGGTGGTAGAGCGTAACGTAAAAGAAGTCGTCCATTTAAGTATAGTGTACCATCGACATGTCCGGACGCTAAAGTCGCGTCTTGGCCCCGGGCAAGTGCTACGCAACACGTTCCAACGGACCAGAGACTTGAACTTTTATTGCTTTTGCAGTCTAATAACCTGTAATGGATCAAAGATTTTCAATCAAAATACAGATTTTAAACGAATAGAAAATATGACGATTCTATGAAAACAGCAATATCGATATGTCCTTTATATTATTAAATAGAAAAGCTACATTATAAATTAATTCTGGTATTTTTTTCACCTATCTCCTATAGAAATTTTTTTAAAAGATATAATGTAGAATTCAAAATCTTTCATTTTAGAATACAGCTATAAGAATAGCGAATGAAACAAAGTTTATTTCTTATATGATCTAGATTGTTTCTTTGTATCAGGAAATCTCAGAAACGATACTTAAAATGTTCGAAATTGTGACTGCACGTATACTTAAATTGTTCTTGTAACTTTCGGAACGCTTTGTTAATTATAATTAACATATTGTATGCTATAGTAAGTTTGCAAATCCTTTTCGCTATATTTGCTAATCTAAAAAAATTTTCCAAGTGTAAACTATTTATTTTCGTTCAAAAATATATATTGTAACAACTTTTAACAATCTCGCTAGGCCTACTAGCGCTAACGCTAAGTTATACTCCTAAAATAAATTGAACAAAAGTAAACCTTATTTTTCCATCACTGGTCCCAGTGAAAAAGCCGTTTTCAGCGGGTAATAGATGCAATGGTGCTCCTGTTAATGGAAATTTATTGCAGATCACTTTTTTGCCGCTCCAATCGGAACCAACACGATATACAAAAACCATGTTGTCGCTCTGAGCCACTCCTAGTAATTCAGAATTTTCACTGAAAGCAATTGCTGTGGGAAAGAAATCATCAACGCACAGGCAATTTTAGATAAAACATAAAAAGTGTTAGTGCACATTAATTGTCATAATGAAAACTAAATAAATGTCTTGTGGATTTTTAGTGTTTCTTTATATCCTTAAAGAAAAGCATGCCAACAGAAATAAACATGAATAGAAGGATGACTTTTATTTAGATGTTTAATAAAACAAGTTTATCGAATCGATCTCGTTTTATCTACTCGTAATTATCTCTTGTACTGTAATCTTTTAAGAGCTTACCAACCTTGTACGGTGGTTAAGCACCAAAGCCAATTTTCAATATTTTGTACACCCATTTAGTGGTTGAATATTAGAAGATATACATATAATAAGCTAAGTGAAAATATAATATCGATCTATGAGACCAGGCAGTAATCGAACCTGCAACCCTTCGGCCGTACTGAAAGTTAACACATCCCTAGACTAAGGGGCTTTGTAAATAATTGATATTGAAATGCTCTACTAATAATACACACCAGTTATTACATATGACTTCTTTCCAGCTGCAGGATCTGCTGGTTTTGTATTAAATTTATCACGGCGGATCCCTTCACGATCAAACAAAAGAATTATACGTTCGGTTGTCGCCACAGCTAACTTTGCATTGTTTGGGGACCAACTGATACCAGCTATAGGACTGTCAGAATCCTGAAATATTAATCAGTCAAGATGGATGATATATTATTTCTCATAGAAATACTTGTTTCTGATGTATACTATTTTATATATTAGATTTCCACCGGGCTTTCGCTCGCGGTCATGTCGATTTTTTCAACTACTTCTAGTTATCTATCATATTTTTCTTGGGTTGTAAATATTTTTGTTATGTCTATAGATCTAATATATAAAATCCTCGTGCCACGTTGTGCGTAATTAAAGTCCTCCGAAATGGCTAAACCGATTTTCGTGAAATTTGTTATGCATATTCAGTAGGTCTGAGAATCGGACAACATCAATTTTTCATTGCTTTAAAATGTTAAGAGTGGTGAAACCTAATTATTTTTTTATTTTTAAGACATTTTTTTTGTATTTACTTTTTCTGATACATCATATAAAAATACACACAACATTTAAATATTCACCCCTATTTTTTAGTCGCGATATATTTATGTGGCAAATCGACGTTTGGTGGGTCAGCTAGTTATTTTTGTAAAAATATTACCATAGTGTACAAAGTTATTTCGCGGTTGAAGTAATCAAACTAATATCAATTGCTAACTAACAGAATAAGTTTATTAAATGTGCTCTATTTATTATTTACACCTTTAAAATAATATTAAGTGTGCAATTTAAAAGATAATAAGTTGATCACTAGTATAATTTATACTTTCAAAAAAGAAATAGCAAATTATTTTTTCAACTTTACCTGGGATTCCAATAACGTTTTAAAATATTTAAGCCGCATTATATTCAGAGAAATCTTAATTTCTAAATAGTAAAAAAAACTTAATCTTATTTTAACACGCTTTTATGTAAATGCCAATTTATTAACAAAATGGAGATTATCATTAAATTTTTGTTTTATATTTCGGTAACTAAGCAACAAATCAATACCAATTGAACTATACAGACCTAGCTTAGAAATTTAAATATATAAGATAGATTTATAGATTATATTGTAAAGTTATTTACAATTTCCATTGCTAGATTTAGTTTTCAATACGAACAAAAATTAGATTATGGTGTGTAAAGAGACCAATCTCATAAAGGAGGGCAATGTACAAAAGCTTCTTCTTTTCAGTTATACATTACAGATGCAGTCCAGAATGGCGCTAGTGAAGACACCGTGTACCGCAAGAGTGTTGCTATTGTAAACGGATATACAAATTCGCTGATGCATGCATTAATACATTTATATAATATACAAAAAAATCATATAATTCCTGAATGATTAAGTTAAGTTATGTTTTTAATTATTCAAATTAAATTGTGTAGTACAGGTATTCTGATAATAGACTATAAACTTCTTAATACCTATTACAGTGTCAACTGTCAAAATGTTGCTATATGTCAATTTAAATGTAATCACATCCCAATGATTGTCGTTTGTCAAATTCTTTCACTTTAGTGTTTCGTGTTTGTGAAGACGTTTTAAGGTTAGCATTATTTAAATCCATTCGAATCAGTAGTTGTGTGATAAATTATTTAATTTCTATAGTGAAATAAAATTAATTACTTCCTATAATAATACGTCCGTACATATATTTATATAAAAACGTGTTTATTTGTGATCGTTTTAACAAATGTCGGCATATATGTTCTCATGATTTTTTATTTTAATATCAATGACTGTTAAGTGTAGGTGTATACTTCTTTAATAGTGTTCTGTATTACAGAACGTCATGCCATTCGCGCGTTACGTAGAAACTGGGCGGGTTGCCCTGGTAGCCGACGGATCGTTGAAAGGAAAACTTGTCAGCATCGTAGATGTCATTGACCAAACTCGCGTGTTAGTGGACGGTCCCGGCAGCGGCGTACCTCGTCAGAAAATCCGCTTGAATCAACTCCACCTTACGAAGTTTCGTTTAAGCTATCCCTTTACAGCACCCACACGTGTTGTTAGAAAAGCATGGACAGATGCAAAACTTACCGAAAAGTGGGCCGAAAGCCAATGGGCCCAAAAGCTTGCTAACAAAGCTAAGCGGTCACAAATGACTGACTACGACAGATTTAAACTTACCTCGGCTCGTGTAAAGCGAAACCGCGCAAGAACAGCAGTCTTCAAAAGTTTAAAGAACAAAGCCGCACGTGCTGGTAGCTTCGGAAAGAGACGGATTCCTAAATCAGCTCCCAAGAAAGTCCGCACGAAAAAGACACCTTCTGCTAAACCAGCAAAGAAGTAATTCTCATTTTGTGCCCTAAATAACATATGTATAAATGTGCAGGACATTCAAAATAAAGATTTACTTTTAAGCTGAATAACTGTGTTCTTGTCTTAATTTTATATATTCATTCCATTTATTAAATGTATAAGGTGAGTTTATTGTATATTTATCACTTTAGTGTTGTTTTATTTTACTTATTTTTTTTTATATTGCAGGTGAGATGCTACCTGATAAACTAGAATAAGGTACGTTATATTCATGTTCAATTGTTTTTAATTATAAGCTTACCAATACAATTATTTCATGATGACTTTAATAATAGTCTCGTTCGTATGAATTTTGTTGATTAAGATATTTACCGCTTATAACTGAAAGAAATTAGATATATTAAAACAAAATTCGTTTATTACTAAGGTGAACTTTAGAAATATGTTTCTTTTCAGGTAAAACCAATTTGAGAAAGCAGTCGACAAAAGGTAATTTAAGTTTATAATAAACAAAATTAAACTAATGTATATTGTAAAATTCAAATGATGATTTAATTTTAGTCTCGTTCGTATGATTATCAATGATTTCAAACTTACCGAATAATCTGATCCTTTATACATATAATTTACACAAAATGATTACAAATAACATGTAAAGTTTTTTATAAAAATTATTTTTTTACAGGATGTTAGTGTTAACAAAGAAGATGTCCATTTTTATGAAAAGTAAGTACTTTTAATTTTAATATATATGAAACTTATGTAAATTAGATTTTTTATCAAAATATTTTAAGACAATCTCACTAAAGAAAATTGCAATATATTCTGCATAAACTATTTATATTATATTAAGATAGTCAATTTTTACTAGTTACCCTACCAAAGCCGATGTGTGCACAGAAAATTCTGGCATGCTTGACTCTGGATAGGAACATTGACACAGTCCGTGTAAGATTTGCAGTTATTATAGCTGTATTTCCAAGGGATGACTGTTACATACTTTACCTTTATTAAGAATATAAAGATTAACTCTTCTATGAGTGTTAAGATCATCTGTCTTGTTGCAGATACCATTTCTATATATACTGAAATTAACAATGCAGACCAGCTTTCCGACCAAGAACAAATAATAAGGTAAGATATCATTATCATTTATAAATATAAATAACATTATGTATAATTACTGTAAATTAATGTTTAAATTATTTGAAGAAATCTTAATAAAATGTATAAAGGTAAAAACTTTGCTGTTCTGATTTGTTTGGCCATTTCTATTTAGCGATAACTCACACCCTACTAAAGCCGATGTGTGCACAGCCAATTCTGGCATGCTTGACTCTGGTTAGGAACATTAATACAATCTGTGTAGGATATTCAGTTACTATAGCTACATATCCAAGGGATGAGTGTAACAAGACTATTATTAAAAGTTAACATTACTGTATCTTTGAGAAAAATGCAACTAAGTAAATTCAATTATTTTCTTTTAGGTAGCTTCAAAACACCTGCAATAAATGGTAAGTTTCAACTAAAACAAAACATTCATAATATACACTGTTTCAATTGTTTAAAATGATGATTTAGATATCGCCCCAGTCAGAAGTAATTTGTTGATTGATGTATTCTGATATACTTACTTAAAATAAATAGTTCTTAATATTCATTTTCAGATAATATAGTTTTAATTTTCTTTTTTCAGAAACCAAGCCATAAACAATAAAATTCAATAGCAGATGTTTTTTAATACTACAAGTAAGTAGCATTCACTAGTATACTTGATATTATTAAAATAGTTTGTTAGTATGATGAATATGTTATCGCCCCAGTCAGAAAGAAGTTGTTGATCGATTTTCCTGATTATGATAGTAATAAAGAGCCTATCACTTTTTTAATAAAAATATATTTATATGAATTAACTATTTCAGGAAATGACTGTAAAACAAATTGGCCTCAATGAAGATTTATTTTATAGATAATCTTCATAGTCAAAGAAATGTAAGTCAAACTTAATTTTTTCCCGAAAGCAACCTAAATACTTTTGATGTCGGACTTCATTGAATAATTTGTTTATATGATGATTATGATATCGCCCCAGTCAGAATTAAGTTGTTGATCGATTATCCTGATTTTACTTTAATAAGGACATTAGTTGTAGGCCATTAGTTAAATATCTATATATTAACATGAATTAATTATTGCAGGAATTTTGGAAATTTAATGGAAAATAAAGCAGTTGAGGATAACAGGTTTTAAACTTAACTTAATGTAAGTAAACAAAAATTCTAAATTATCATATTTTATAGAAACATATTTTAATATTACCTTTCATGAAAAAGTATATGCATATGGGAATAGGTACAAAACTTTTTCAACTTCAGAGCTGATAATGACAATGTGGATAGTATAGTAATATAGAAGGAATATACAGCATTTTCAAAACTAGAACCCTGAAATTAATATTCTGGAGTATTGAGGACCTGACTACTATGAAAAACAATTTCTAGGGATAAAATATTTTATTATTTGTATAATTTGGGTCCTTAGATGATGATTTAGATATCGCCCCAGTCTGACATTCTATGTAGATCGATTTTACTGATTATTTAGAGTTCTCTTAAACCTAAATCTATCATTGATATCAAGAATAAATAGAATTTCTTTTACAGAGAGTCCTGTGCCGACTAAATCCTGAGCTCAGTAAGTAAATCTAAGCATGTCTGACTACTTAAAATAATAACTGTTTGAAGATGACCCCTATTCACTCCACTACCATTGTAAATAATAGTTTGGAAAATATCTCCCTTTTGTCTTTTGAACTATGTACAAAGCCGGGATTGATGGCCAGGAAGGTTTTGCTGTGTGTTTGGTGGGATTGGAAGGGAATCATCTACTATGACCTCAGAAGAGGCTTCTGAAAAGTGGCTGTCCGATTTTTTCCCAAATAAGGAGGGGGGGTATTATGAAGTTGCCGTCTAGATGGAAACAAATTATCGAACAAAACCACGCACATTTGTACTAAATCCGATCACTTTAACACTTTTTATAAATCATTGAATAAAGATCAACAAAGCGGAAGGGAGATATCTTTTAATCTTATATGTTGGTTAACAAGCATATATCATAGAATTTTGATGAAAATTTTAAACTTCTTATTTATACATCTAATACAGGTTAAACAATTCATTGTAATGATGGGCATAATAAATAAAATAATTGTTTACAGGTCTCTGTACTCCGTCTACCTCTACTTGAATCATATACCAACATACCTAAACAGCTAAATTAATTGAGGTAAGTTAAAAATTACCCAGTTTTTAATAATTATTTTCCTTAGTATAGCTAAGTAAGCTATAGTAAAGCTGTTTTGAAATAAGAATCTTTATTTTGATGTGATGATTATCATAGTTATCCCTGTCTCACTGAACCGTGGGGAAAGTATGGTTTGGTAAAATCTGATAATAATGCCAACTTTAATTGATATAATGTGAAATATGCACAAACATTAATAATCTTTCCTCTTTTTCAGATTCTCTTTGGATCCCACTAAGTTTCTTCATGAAGAAGTTAATTATGTAAGATTTTTTATATATTTATTGGGAACTCAATTTTATTTCCATAAATGATGAATATCATAGTTATCCCTGTCTCATAAAAGCCGGGATTGACAGGAAGATTTTGCTGTGTATTAGGTGGGATTGTAAGGCATTCATCCACTATGAGCTGCTCCTGTATGGCCAGACGCTTAATTCTACCACCCACTGTATTATGAATTTGCCATCTAGATGGAAACAGATTATAGAACAAAACGACCCATAATTTGAACTAAATACGATCACTGTAATATTTTTTATAATAAAAAGCAAAAATGCAGAAGGGAGATATCTTTCAACTTTATATGATGGTTAACAAGCATATATCATAGAATTTTGATGAAAATTTTAAACTGATCTTATTTATGCATCTAATACATGTTAAACAATTCATTGTAATGATGGGCATAATAAATAAAATAATTGTTTACAGGTCTCTGTACTCCGTCTACCTCTACTTGAATCATATACCAACATACCTAAACAGCTAAATTAATTGAGGTAAGTTAAAAATTACCCAGTTTTTAATAATTATTTTCCTTAGTATAGCTAAGTAAGCTATAGTAAAGCTGTTTTGAAATAAGAATCTTTATTTTGATGTGATGATTATCATAGTTATCCCTGTCTCACTGAACCGTGGGGAAAGTATGGTTTGGTAAAATCTGATAATATTTCCAACTTTAATTGATAAAATGTGAAATAATGCACAAAAATTAATAATCTTTCCTTTCTTTCAGATTCTCTTTGGATCCCACTAAGTTTCTTCATGAAGAAGTCAATTATGTAAGATTTTTTATATATTTATTAGGTACTCGAATTTATTTCCATAAATGATGAATATCATAGTTATCCCTGTCTCACAAAATCGTGGCGAAAATTTGGTATGTTAATATAGAGATTGTCAAATATCTACCTTCCGCCTTATTGTCTTTTGAATTTCACGGCTACAAAGCGCTACAGAGTTCGTATCGGGCAATACTATACATCATTTGAAAGGTCTTGACATAACCTACAGAACGACTCATGGAAGACCTGTGACGACGAATACCTATCAAATCATGGAACACATCCAGTTAGACAGGCATCCACATGATCTCGAACTCCCTTCTCCTAGGCGATGTCACGAGATGCCACCATCTCATGACATCGCCCAGGAGATGGGAGTTAGTCACCACACCATTTTAAACTCATCTGAAGAAGGCTGGATACAAAAAAAGCTTGATGTTTGGGTGCCCCAGGATTCGACGCAAAAAATCTTCTGGACCGAATCAACGCCTGCGATATGCTGCTGAAACGGAACAAAGTCAACCGATTTTTGAAGTGAATGGTGACTGGCCACGAAACATGTATCACATACTACAATATCAAGCGAAAACGGTCGTGGTCGAAGGCCGGTGAATCGTCCCAAACAGTGGCCAAGCCGGGATTGATGGCCAGGAATGTTTTGCTGTGTTTAGTGAGATTGGAAGGAAATCATCTACTCTGAGTTCAAAAGTGGCTGTCCGAATTCTTCGCAAATAAGGATTATCGAACAAAACGGCGCATATTTGTACTAATTCTGATCACTAACACTTTTTATAAAGCATTGAATAAAGAGCAAAAAAGCGGAAGGGAGATATTTGACAATGTAATATCTGAAAAACTTCTTATAAAATCATTAGTCCTCTTCTACAAAAGAAAAAAATTGTTTATTTTTTTTCAGGATAGAACTGGAATAAATATTACAACACCAAGTCTTTTTTAATGGATTGAGCATGTAAGTTGTACGTATTGAATATATTTCAGTTTATGTTATTTCCACTAAATAATATAAGATAACCTTAAATGATGAATATTTCAAAGACAAGCATATATCTCGAATATCATTGAAGAAATAATTTGCTGACTTAATAATACTACAAATAATCATTTAAGTTATCTTGAAAACAGTTTTCTTACATTCATTAAATTTCATAGGTCGACACTGAAATGGGATCTATCGTGCATCCGTTGAAAACCTTTTCAAGTGGAGCCACTACCAGAAAAACTAGAAAAAAAAGAACTTATTGTTATAATGATAATAATAAAACTGTATGCATACAGACCAATAGATGTTTTTTTTTATTTTATATCCTTGCTTGTATGTAACATTCATTTTTTTAACCTATGGAAAAAGTAAACTGATCTTTCACCTTGATTCTCCTACAATTGACACTTTATATCCCATGACATTGCATATATACATTGAAATAAATTTTAAATCAAAAATTTTGTTGCTCCATTCCGAAGTAAGGTTTAAATATATAAAATGATAAATTAGTAAATATATATATAGTAGTTAATCAAACATACAAGCTAATTTCTTCTTTTCAAACCCATCTAACCTTTAGTGAAATCTGAAACTGCTAGGGATAGTAGCGAGTTATGTATGTCTGTATAATACGATATGTCAAAGCATATCGACAACTTGAAGTTTATTGTTGAAAAATGTGGTTACCCACTTGATAGGAAACCACTTCCAGTGATAAAAACGAACTATTTCAACTAAAGCAAAATAACTATTAATATGTCGCGCGTGTTAATTCTGGTCACAACTTCTGTTTAATTCTGTTAGAATTATAATAATAATATGCGGTACATATTAGTAATCGAATTTGAAACTACCGGTGAAGCAACATGCAATATTAAGGTACCTAATATAAATTGCTTAAATAAAGCAAGTGGAAAGACATAATTACAGTGTAGTAGATATCTATATATTAATTAAAACTTGTTTTTTCCGCAAGGGGTTGCCAGGATCTGTAGTTAGTAATTTGGAGAGCCATTTTAAAGCACTCAATGTGAATTGTAATAATGAGAGAAATTGTTTCGAAGTAGACACCGAAGGAATCAACGTACTGAATGTTTTGAGTGGTCCTGGGTATAAGTAAGTAAACCATTATTAACATATGTGTAGTAATAAACAAGCTGTCTATTATAAAAAAACTAAGGGCACGAAATACATCAGATATATGGGCAATGAATATAAACTCCATAAAGGGAAAGTACAGTTATTGTGAATTGTGGAACAAAAGGCTTTGTAATCATTTTATCATATATTTAATAATTATAAAATTTTATCTCAAGTTACAGAATTTCAACACAGTCAATGGCGATTGATATAACCGCTATAGGTGGAAGGACGGTTAAAATTCAAAAAACTGTTTGGACACTCACGACAGCTGAATAAAAATAATTTATTTATGACTTGAAATAGGAAGTGTTCATCATTTAATTTGTATTTTCAATTGTTAATTCGCTCTGGCAATCACTTGGCACTCTGTCTGTAAATAATTCTGGGATCTGGAAAAAGCAATCACTTAGTATGTTCAGTACCATAAAAATATGCGTAAACTTTCTCCCTATAAGACTCTAATTAAATACCTAATTAGTTACTTTCATATTACATACTTAAGAAATTTAGTCGTACCTGTGGTGTAAACGCTTCGACTCTATCCAATAAGGAATCTGAATAGCCTGGAGTGTAAAATCTAAAAAAAAATAAATTACAAATGAATATTAATATTATTCTTAGCCAGTTAAATTGGCTATCCAACTTATTTAATCATTAGGAAATTTTATATGAAAATACAATTATCTGTACCATTGTTTGGCATGGTTGAATAAATCTCTTTTTAGCTCATAAAATTTCATAAGATCTTTGCGCTTAGATATACATGTTTGGATTTATTTACCGTACAATTTCTTCCGGGAAACAACTATTTATGATATTTATATATTCCTTAAGAGAGGTTCCGGGAACCGTGTCTATCTCTTGAATTCGTTTAAGAGCACCGGTAGTTACAAAAAGCCTTCTTGCTCTTGCATCATTTGGTAATATCTATAAAAAATTATAGATGTGTCAATTAGTGGTTATACAGTTTCCAAACATAACTATTATATTACATCTGTATTTTAGAAATCTCTATACTAGATTTTTTCTGGCTGACAAAAGCATATCAAATTTTGAAAATGACTTTGACATTTATTTGTAAATAGAAATATAGTTCAAAACATAACATAACCTTAATGCTTCTTTGTTTTGTAGATGTCGAGATATTAATTTAATATTGTTGAATTAAATTGTATTTGTCGCTATGGCTGGTAGAGGTAGAGGACGAGGTAGTAACACATCGCTCACCCATGAGCAGATGCAGGCATTAGGTATCGCGCGCGGCGATAATACACCACAAGTTTTGACTCCACCTCCTCTATTTCCAAAATTAGAGACAAAACCTCTTCCTTTAAACTGTGATGCGGCAACAGACTACATGGTGATTGTCAAGGATCAGTTCATAGAATACCTACACGAATCACCTGCCTATGTGAAAGCTTGTAAGAAAACAGATGGCATTGAAAGATACTCTGACAAATATAAGTTGCTAGCTCTTGATGCTAATAAAAGCCGAGTCTTGGATTGCGTCTGGACTAATTTTCCTCCTGAATTACGGCCGCAAACTAGCCGAATTCGATCATCAGCTCGGAAGAGAAAATTGGATGATGCAAACGAAATAGAAAAACGTCTACAGCTACTAGAAAAAAAGGAATCGCAAGAAAATATTACAGAGGTTACAGAAACTACTATTGGCGAGAAGCCTAAAAAAGATGATGACATGGATGAAGATTTGGAAGATGAAGAAGAACAAGAAGATGAAATTGATGATGGGACAGATTATGCCAATAACTACTTTGACAATGGTGAAAATTATGAGGATGAAGATGATAACCTTGATGATGATCCTGTATATTGAACTAAATAATAGAAATGACTATCTGTGATAATGTAAATAGATTTGTTACTACCAAACCAATTATTTCCTTATCACCATGTTCCTACCAAACTAGACCAAGACTCCACTCTGTATTTTACTACCATATAGTAAATGATAAAAAGGTTTTTTCTCTACCAGCTCAGTACTCAATTTTAAGGTACAATTTGTTTTGTTATTTAATATTTACCTTAGCATATTGGGCCAATACATATTTAAGGATACAGGCTGGTGCTGCATGTAATAAAGGTTCTAAAGCTGGTCTATGCAAACAACACTGCAGTGCTTGCTTTAATGCACACGAGGTTCGCGCCTTCACTTCACCAGATGATTTAGGATTTGTATATAACTGAAAGTTAAATGCTAAATACCAATTAAATTCATAGCCATTATATCAAATATTAAAAATATAAATACAGTTAGAGTAATTAAAGTCTGAATAGATCTCCATTGTAGATGTAGAAAGTTTTCTTTAATTTTTCGTCCATAAATAATCTAATGTAATCTTATTTCTCTTTTATTTCCATGTAACATAATACAGACATTTTAACATAAAATATGCTGCTCTGTCTAATTATAAAATTAAAAACCATAAAAAATAACCTGTAATAAACACGGAAATGCATTAGCGACAGCAACAGCAAGACTGTGTTGTGGTGAATGTTTTGCAATGTGACCTAGTGTCCATGCAGCTGCACATACCTCGGCGTCGTCTGCATCACTTTTCTGAAGTACTTCTACAGATACCACTACTGCCTAAATACAATCATAAGAAAAAAAAGTTTAATTATTGTTGAATATTTGAAAATTTAACTTATTTCTCTAAACTGTTTTAGTTCTAAAATGTTTTTGTTCACTTGTTTATTTTTTAGTCAGAAAAACCTGTTTTAATTTGGAATTATTTCGCCCTCTGATAATGACAAAAATATGTTGCAATCTTCAAATAAATAACTCGAAAATACCAAAGTAAAATGGTTCAGAAATGGTAGTTCGCGTTTTGTTACCTTAGATTCAATAACAGCCATGGCTAATTGATCGGATTGCCCCGCTATATAACCAAGTGCCATGCAAGCGGGGATTCTTGCTCCGCCTGTATTTTCATACATTAATTCTACTAAGGGTCCACAACCTCCTGTGTTGACAACCAGCTGAGCCAACTATAAACAAATTAAAGTTACATTTAGTCCTTTGTTTTTACTATTAAACGAGTTCGTATACTTACGTTTGGAGTAAAAACGCCTTGCGCTAAACTGATGGATTATGGATTCAAATCCTACCTGGTCAAACAATTATAAAAAGTCCTAATAGCTATAAGCATACATGATAAGTAATCAAGTATTAAACGATTAGAAGAAATTAAAAAATATATATATTTAAAATTCCACCCAGGTATAGTACCAATGTTCATAGATGCAAAGGTTATGGTGTAATGCAAGTTTCGACTCTGTCAATTCCCGAATACTCTAAAGGAAAATAAATCTATCAATTACTAGCTGACCCCGCAAACGTCGTTTTGCCACATAATAATGGGGGTTGACTGTAGAGGGGTGAAAATTGGGTGTTGTATGTATTTTTATATGCTGTATCTTAAAAAAATGAAAAAAAAAATTTCGCCCAAAAATTAAAAAAAAATTTTTTAAGGGTGAACAACCCTTATCACGTAGGGGGATGAAAAATAGATGTTGTCTGATTCTCAGGCCTACTGAATAACTATATAAATTTTCAAAAGGTTCGGTCGAGCCGTTTCGGAGGAGTTCAAGTTCGAACACCGTGACACGAGAATTTTATATATTAGATTGATAAAGTTAATGATTTCATATGACTTTAGCTAAAATGTTAAGGCCGAC
>JAOSYY010000012.1:2950576-2973861 GCA_025727935.1 Hebomoia glaucippe | reverse complement strand
ATTGGCACAGCGTGAAAAATTACGTACAAACTATAGAATATTTAACACAGTATCATAAAAATTTAATTATTAATAAGCAAACGATATGAATAATCGGATTTTTAATGTTTATTTAGGTATATACAGTGGGAAAAGGCATTCGTATACAGAATGCATGCGTATTTGCCTTTAATTTAGGGTCTTGATTTTCTAGTCCACGAACTAAATGGGGAATAGCACCAGCATCAACAACTGCCTCAGGTTTGTGTTGAGCCAAGTCTACGAGGGCGCCCGCTGCAATCTTTAAAATAATCATTAAATATGACTATTGAGGCATATAATACAATAAAGACAATTTTCTTACATGAAAATTACTTAATTACAAGGTCTTTATAGATGCGTCAAATATATTTATCTTTATATATATAATTATAATATATAAATGGTATATTGAATATGAATGAGCAATACTCATTGTAATGTTGCAACATCCTATATTAATATATAAACAAGTCTTCTTGATTAGTTCATACAAACTATGGGCATGAATAAATATTTTGTACGCAGTAGCTGTTAATGATTTTGCTGGATTTTGGAAAATATAGGTACCTGTTTCAGGCTCATTTCTGGCTCTTGAAAAGCTAGTACAAGTAATGGTAAGGTACCAGCGTCGACCACTAGACCAGCCAAATGTTCGTTGTGCTTTCCAATGTAACCTAAAGCCCACGCTGCGTTCTCTTTCACCTATAAATCACGACAACTAAATTTGAGATAAAAAAAACACTTTTGAAATTTTCAAGATTGTTTGTTTAATTTTACAGTAGTTAACCGTTAATCTTCATAGATTGTCTGAAATTATTGTTCTTGTTAAAAATATCACCTGTGTATCGAAATCCTCGAGGCATGATACAATATGTTCCAAAGCGCCCAATCGGACTATAGCCGAAGCTAACTCTTCGTTATGTCTAGAAATTACAGAATTGTATTTAATATCATCGTATAAAACTTTAGTTAGGTATATTCTACGATAATAATATTAATCCTTACTTCGCTACTGCCCGTAACAAATACAACGCCGA
The DNA here is from genome assembly GCA_025727935.1 of Hebomoia glaucippe. Classification (NCBI taxonomy): domain Eukaryota; kingdom Metazoa; phylum Arthropoda; class Insecta; order Lepidoptera; family Pieridae; genus Hebomoia; species Hebomoia glaucippe. Next base: position 2,972,803 of record JAOSYY010000012.1, on the reverse strand, counting down.
TCGTTTATAATAGACCTAGAAAAAATGTTTGAGTAGATATATTAGTGCAGCCATAAACTTAAATAGTATCTAATTTAAATATAGTACATGAAACTGTAACTAATAGTAGGTATTAAATAAAATCGCAGATGACATTGAGAAATTAGATTCTATTTATGATGATGATCATCAAAAGTATCTTGAATTACCTTCTCCTTATAACATTAGATATCTGTCAATCAATCATATCAAGACTTTTAAAATTATTTTTGTTATAACATATATCCTTTATAGTAATAAAGAAAAATGTTTTTATTTTGGTATTACAGATAGACACGTCACTTTTATCTATTTTGATAGATTATTAGATATTCATTACAATTACAGTATAATAATTTTTGCTGATGGCAAAAGAAATTGTACCTCAATTCTAAAAAATAGACTTCCCAAGATATATACCATTTCGAAGATTTAAACGTCTTACAACATCATCAAAATAAATTTTATTGTCTCATTTTCAAAAATAACATACAGATCAGTATATTATTTGAACACTAACATTATACTTGTTAAGATTCTCAAGCGTTGAGGTGACCATGCCAACACTTAGCAGATGCCTAGCGACCCCTTCGTCGTGTTCAGCAAGTCGGGCTGCTGCAACTACAGCACATTGTCGCACAGTTCCGCACGCGTCTGACAATAGGGGTCGAAGCAATTCTGTTTAACAATTAATCATAAGCTATATAACATAACATCTAAATCAATCGGATTTCATTTTTCTTAATTAGGAAAATTTAAAATATTACAAATTATCTAACTGCGTTGTTCTGAAATAAAGCAAATTGGAGGATAAATGCAAAAAAAATTATACAATGTTTACCTTTTATTTCACCTCATTTCTATAGGTTTTTCACAACAGAGGTACCCTATCTCAAAGAGGGTTCTATCTTAATCCCAACGTTCAATAAAATAAATTCAATTGTTTATACGTAAGGGGGTAACAATCAAATACACTCATATATAAGATATTACTATTAAGATGGGCTTCGCTGATGTGTAATTTTGCTAGAATTTTTGGTAGTAATGGGATAGACTTTGCAAAAGTATAAAACTGCGAACCCTTCTAGTAACTACTAAAAAGTACATTAGTATACAGTACATACAACCTTTCCTTAATTTAAGCTCTAAAACAGTGTATACACTGTTTTAGAGCTTAAATTAAGCTGTATATATACAACTAATAATTTAGCTCTTAATCAAATCACTACTTAAGTACCAGCAACAATGTCTATTGAAAATGTCCTCACATTTACTCAACTCTATAATGCAGGAATTTGTAATTTCGTAAACATTTAATATTGAAACTAATATATAACCAAGACTTCTTTTAAGTCGTAAATACCTAGAACTCCAGCACTCTCAAGGCACTTTACATTGGTCGAACGTGTCGCCAATTCTGCCATTGTTTGAACGAAAACTAATCTTGCTTTCTGATACGTTTCGAATACTGGAAAATTAACATTTTCTTACTGTTTGAATTGGACATCTTTGTATAATGATTTTTTTGATTAATTTACGTTGGTGGAACAGTTACCGAGTTGTATATTTCGAGGACTACTCATAGAATGGCTCATTTTTATTGTAGCCGCAATTAGCTTTGTACAAGTATATAAGTAACAGGTCCAAAATATTACTGTTATATTGTTTCTTTCTGAATTATAACTTTAATCAAAAAGTTGGCAAATGTATGACGTATACTTGACTATCAACTAGATTTTTTGTTCTACACCATGGATAAAAACAAAAAGTTTTGATTAAAATGTAAATAATGTTAACCTACAATACTATAAAGAACATCTATTTAGCAATTTTAAATGCAAGTTTAGTCTTGCATCTTATTATATGTGTAACTTTATTTTATTTATATTTAAACATCTGTTACGTAGTTGTGTTTATATACATATACCTATGTTATTGAAAAAATGTTTGTACATGTCGGCTACGACGCAAAAATAAATAATTGATACATAAAGTCTATTTTATCATACTCAGAAAAACTTTTAAGTCCACTCATACAATTCTCATACCGAGAGCCTTATAATTTGAAAATTGATTTATAAGGAAATCTCAAAAAAAAGCACGTAAATAATCTATAAATACACGTGTACGCTTTTAGTTCTGAAAGTGGAATGAACCTACTAGTTACAGGCTAAATGGTCCGCAATAAAATCGTGCATGCAACCGTGAAGGCCATGTGATCATCGACGTCAGCGATGCCATGTTACCTGTATTGCACACATGTAAACTCATTGTTACCGGCCTGTCGCCACGATACCATTTACATCACAAAGTTCACCCACACATCGACATACAACCTGTCGCAACTCAACTCGCGGTTATGCGGCCGCCGCGTGCGCACAGCCTCACATAGTCCTACATAACAATTGTATGTATGTGATCGACTAATTCCTAGTAATTATTTAATGAAGTACAATGAACGCCGGAATCTATCGGTGATCTCTTGTGCGTGTATTATATGAAAATTGTTTTAGAATTTGCTTTGAAAGATGCCGTACATCATGGTAATGGGAAGCCTTAGTGCACCTCACCTTTCTAAGGACGAAGGAGCTACTGTGTACGGACTAAAAAAGGATGAGAGAGCGGCCCTTGTAAGAGTAAGTTAATACTTTTTTTACATTAGGTTTTAATATAAACATTCCGCCTACGTATGAAATAGATAATAGGTATGTGTAAAATACTATGAAAACAGCATGTGCAGAAAGATATATATAGGTATTGATTAAAAATGAGGACATAATAAACACCTTTTCATCATCTACATTTTCACATAGTATAATAGCGAGAAGACAGAACGGTTTACCGAAAGAACTACTTTATTATATTGCAGCACCTATATCTAATACAGAATTCGACAATAATTTTATGATGACTTTAAAGACAATAGTTCTTAGAACCACCTAAATTTAATTATTACTAGCTGCTGCCAGTGGCTTCGCTCGCGTTCATTTCGATTTTTACAGCGATTCTATTGTTTTATTAATGGATTTTTAGGAAGGAACCGTGATTTTGTTGAATATTTAATATAACCTATATTCACCGAAGATAGTGTAGCTTTCCGACAGTGAAAGAATTGTTCAAATTGGTCAAGTAGATTCAGAGCCTAATCAATGCAAACAAACAAACAAACAAAACGCAATAAAATTTTTCCTCTTTATAATATTAGTGTAGATAAATCACTGTAACTTGTCGAAGTCTTTAAGTTTTGTATATTTCTAGGAACTAAACTCCTCACTTGGAATGACGGCTGCGACGACATCAGACTTTGAAAGAACCGTTCGTGTTACACAGAAAGGCTTAACTCTTGTTGTTGTAAACCGAATCCATGGTCTCTTGGGATATGATGTTGTCTCTCACGCTATGGCCATGACAAATGCTAATCGGGAACTCGTTTCCTTCACAATGTACAAGAAGAGCAGTCCAAACTCACATTCTCACAATCATCCTCCTTCTAGCTCACATAAATCACATTCGCACGGCAATGTTGTCACACTTTAAAGAGTTATTTGTAAATTCAGTTCGTATGTTTCGAAATTAGATCAATTTGCTTAGTTAAATAATATATGTTACAAGTTTTAAGTGTTTAATTTCAATACTGTTTCCTATGTAACTTTTGATTTAACATCTATATAGTCTATTCATATCGTTTTGTGAAGAGTTGGGACAAGTTCCGATGAAGGAGGTAGATTTTTTAAAATATTAAGAATAAAAAGATTTTAAATCTTCAGTAAACTTTCTAATTATTTGAGAATACTTTTAAGTGTGTATGCTTACTTAAGTTATAGAAATTTAATGAATTTATCTTATGTACTTACTTTGTATCTCTTAGAGAATGATATTTCTTATCTATTGTAAGATAATATACAATATTTTGTACGTATATTGAATACATGAATTAAAATATCATTTAAATAGAAAAACTGGTTTTATTTGTTTATATAAAGTGAGTAGTAACAGAATACAAAAACACCTATCAGTCTTGATAATATTACATTGGGTTCCATGTTTAATCGGTTATAATATAAATGAGTTTCTTAGACTAGATATCTAAATAAAAATGTGCTAAATTGCAAGACGTGATATATGTTGATATAATTGTAAATAAAGCTTTAATGGCCCTTAGTTGCCTTTTAAAACAATATTCACATGACAATTCTATAGGAATGTCTACTTTCTGAAACAAAAGTTTATATTTGCCAAATGAAACAAATACAGCAACCATTGTATCTAGAAATAATATTATACAGATTTGTTATTTTATAATAAAACGTGACTAAATAACAATTAAATTTACTTAATATTAAAAAATTATTTAAATTCGCATTAACAACTTAGGCGTTATTCAAGACGTGACTTAACTTGGAATAATTATTTCAGTATAAAATATTCATAATTTAGCAATTTTAAAATATAGACAGCGACTTAAGTCAGTCTTGAAACACGAATATTTCGATTAGAAAACATAAGACGGCAGCAATACGAATACAAAATCTACTATTGCCTTTTTCCATTTCTTACTGTGAAAAATACAATAATATATACTGTCTAATTAATATTTTGTATTATCATCTGCAACTTAATTTTTTTTAATAAATTCTAATTAGCATGGCAAAAGTAAAGATGACTCATATATGAACACATTTAATGTTCTTCAGAACCGATCCTATGTCTTTCTGATGCTAATTTCTTTAAAGCGGCCGCATACTGTCTCTGGACATCCATTAATCTTGAATATTCCGCGTGTAAGGCGGCCTTTTGTTCTTTTTCTGTTTTATATTTCTGTTCTACTTTACGAACAGTTTGATTCACCCAATCTACGATTGACTCGAATTGAGTCATGAATTCCTCCCGCTTTCTTGGCGATGACATTACCCTATTGAAGAATTTACAGTAAATTTATAATAAGAATTTACAAGATGTAAAATATAAAAAGGGCAATAATTATTACAATTTTAATCCAATGGTTTGGATGTTCATTGTTCTAGCTAATAACATCTTAAAAGATGTTCCTGATTTTTTAATGTCTGTTACTTAATCACGCAAAAAGTGAAAAGTGGATTTTAGTTAAAGAAAGATAGTTTATGAACTGGATCAACACATAGGACATATTTTACAACAGATATAAACCTAACTGTATAGTCAACGCAGAATACAATAGAATTAGGTCTCAGAATCGCGAATAATAGTTAGTAGTGTACTCGTAATAATATATATTTGTAATTTCTTATATTTTTCAAACTCTCATTGTCCATGAAGTTATTATATCGCATTATTTTTTATTGTTAAAGAAATGCTGTTATATAATACGGTTTATTATTATTGGATGTTTCTGTTTTCGTAAGAAATGTATGAATAAATAAAATGTTCTTGATAAGTTGAATCATATTCTTCTTATAAGGAATACTTATAAAACTGTCACAATCAAGGTGTTTTACGCAATTATAATATATTTTCTTTAAAAAAGTTATTGAAAAATACTTACTCTTCATAATTATCCAGAATAGAATTAAGCAAACTTAACTCTTTCGACGTATAAAGTTTTACTTCGTACAAGGTGTTATAAAAAATATAATACTGTTTTGTTTCCTTATGTTTAGATGCAACTGTAAAAAAAACCTATATTAGTTATTAAGTATCAGCCTGCAGCATAACTTGCAATAATTTTTAGAATACGAATAAATAATTTTGTTAACATTTAATAATGTTTAGAATATCACCAATTATGAATATTATAAACAACATAGAACACATTTGGTTGTGTGCTAAATTGAAACAGATTCGACGTTTTATCCAATTTAGAACTGTAAATAACGCATAGGGAATAATCTGCGTTTTTCTCAGACCATCAAAACCCTTTTTGTGGTATTATTAACAGAAGAGTCAATTGATCAATATATCATTACTTTTGCAATGATTTTATTTTGACCCTATAATAATTTATAAAGTCGTAAAGCGACTTACAGAATTTCATGATTTCCATCTATGAATAGCAGCGCGTAACCGCGATTTGAAATATTTATATTTAAAAAAATATGAGTATTAAATAGGCATGGAGGCCTATTTAATACTAAATTTTTCTCCCAGAAGTATGAAAAGTATGTTTATAGATATTATAGAATTTCATATATTAGACTAGCATTGACCAATGAGCACTTCAAAACATACCAAGAAAAAAGATAGAGAAACTATAGCAGTAAGTATACCTTGGTTATATAATTCAACAAATCGCTTCTCGTACTGCAAGAGTTCAGCGGTGCCGGGAACTTCGTCTATCGCCACAGTGTATCTAAGTACTTGACGATTCAGATGTCCAAGCTCAGCTCTTGTCTTACTGATGAAGTCCTTCAATTTATTCTCTCTTTCTTGAAACTCTTTTAATTCCGCTGGAGACAATGGCTCTTCTTCTATAACAGCTTTGGGTTCTTGAACAAGCCTATAAAGAATAGTTATGTCTAGTCATTAATTCGTAACCATCACTGAATTGTGGTTTCACCCTGATTGCTTTTACATGTGCAATGATTATATAAGTGGTCTATGTTACGTCATCCATAAAGACAACTATCTGCCAGTGACAGGCTCATCTAAGTCAGTTCAGTCGTTTCGGGATTTATAGCCGGATCAAACAGATAAAATCTTTCAAAATTATGTTCCTGATATGTATTAAGGAAAAATACTGTTATTTTGTTTTATTATACAAACAGACACTTCAATGATGATTACGGTATAAAGTGTAGATGTAGATGGCAGGAAAGTTCTATATACATCAGGTTAAAGTTTAAAAATTAAATATATTCCTAATTCAATACCTTAATTCTTCTTGAAGTTTCTTGTGCTCCAACTCTCTGTGCTGTATAACCTTTAACATTTCATTCCTTTCCCTGGCTAACTCTTTTAGTGATTTATAGAACTCTTTAGCCTTTTTATCACTGGAAAATGAAATACATTCTACTTTTTATTTTATTATTTTATATGTTAATGGAATTGTCACAAATTGAAAATAAAATACTGTTTGAAGGTCCATTGTTCAGCGGAAGACTGTGTGAAAGACCGACTCATAAAACACCAGAAGATATATTTATAATGTATAATCTAAATTTCTTTACAATGATGAAATCGTATTTAAATTCGGTCAAACAATATTTTATTTCAATTGACATGTATTTTATAATTGCGTAATGAAATAAATCAATTTATAAACAGGTTTTGGTAAATCAATATTATGACCAATCATTACAAATTTGTTATAATCTGCAGACCTGGTAGACCCACATATATATTGATTAAGGAATTATAGTTTAATTGTATTGTAAATAAAGATAGTAAATAAAGTAATAGCAAAATGACCAAGAAACAATTGGTACTTAACTGAGATAATCTGATTATATTAAACTTATACTTGAAGGAAATCATGTTAGTATGTCACGTAAAGGTGATACCAGACACGATTTTTTAAGCTAAATAAGTTGAATGAACTGCTGAAGCCAATATATACACTAAGTATCGTATATATAATGTATAATTCGACAACCAAAATTTGTTGATAAAATCAAACCACGGGTAAAACTAGTATATTTGAGATAATTCTAATCCTTATGCTTGATATCATGATTCACCTTTACATATGTATCTCTGAGTTGAACATCTGGTGATTAACTATTAAGTGGTTCAAAGATATATAAAAATTTCTTGGTGGCAGTTTTCAAACAGTAATATTACAATTATTATCAATCAATAAGTATGAGGTTGGTAATCTTAAAACATACCTAAAATCATCAGTTTTTATTAATTTCCTAGTAATATTTTGGAGTTTATTAAGAACATTTGAATAATGTTTCTTAGCGTTATCCATTTTTTCCTCATGCTCTCTTCTTACAGCATCTATATCATTTTCCATGTTATTTAAAATTTTAGACAGGTGTTCTATATCGTTTAAGTATTTCATTTTTTCACTCTCCTCAAGCTCTTGTGGAATGTCACCAGTTAGTTCAGATTGTAAAACAGCATAATGGATTTTAGTATCCGCAACATTTTTATCAGTGTTATCATGTTCTATAAATTTATCAGTCTAAAACATTAAAAAATATATTTGGTATAGTAATTTCAAATATTTTAACTGACAGCTGCATAACGCAAAAAAATATTAAAATAAGAAATGAATTTAGTAGATTATAGAGATGATTTTTCAGAGCCTGGCTAAAAAACATATAAAACATTAAAAACTTACTTCTGTTGTTATTTCTGATGGATCGGCAAGGGCTTTTTCGTAATCATACTGAAAAAATTAAAAATGAAACTTAGATTTTAAAAAAGTGTATAGTTAAGTATAATATTATAGACTACTTACCAATATTTCAAGTCCTTCATCAGGCTGTGAATCAGTTTTATGATTAGATACATGCATTAGAATACGTTGATCATACTCTGACAATACCGCGTTTACCTGCTCTAACTGATCAGTAGGAAGACCTCCTTTTCTTCTTCGTACTCTACATGGTTTGTATAAATTCTGAAAATTATATTTTAATAAATTATCTAATAAAAAGCCGTATTAATTTTTTTTTTTTTAAATTAGGTTATAATTTTTTTTTAACTTACAGACTTGTAGGTAGATCCATTTGTACATAGCTCTCCCTACAACTCTAAAATTTATTACAACATACCTGAACCATTATAAGGTTTTTCAATAATTTCTCTTGCTGTATATAATGTGTTCTGTCTGATTCAAATATGTGATCTCTTTCATACTGCATCACAGCAAATTTACGAAGCTCATCTTCTCGGGCCTCTCGAAATTCACTTGAATACTTTATCAGCCATTGTACAAGGGGATATATATTAATAAAATCTAACCCTTGAATTTGATGAGGTTCAATAATATAAGGACACTTCATTGTTGGCAATACTTTAACTATTTTTTCTGTGAGTGCTCTGTAAAATTACATGATTTTGAACATGCAACCCATTTATATTTATTACAATTAAAAAAAAATGTATGTAACTCTTTACATTTTTTTACCAATAGTCAGGTTCTCTTCAAATAATAGGTTAACATCAATGTCAATATCACATAGTTCAATGCACCAGGTAAGACCACCTACGATTTTATCAAAAGCTGATAGGCCCTGTAGTTGAGCTCTGTAATAGCCAGCAGCAACAAGTGCATCTGAGATCTCATGCCATTTAACAAGTTGTTCTGCATCTTCTCGCACTTCAACCTTATGAACATATTCTTTAATCAATACCTTTATTGATAACTAAACACGAGGCTCACTTATAAAATACTTTATATTGCAGGTATAGATTAATACACTGTGTTATAGTGAGAAATTTCAACAAAATAATTAATTTCAAACTTAATTTCCTACAACATGAAATTAAACATAAATTTCCACCCATCTAAATAACCTGCCTAATAATGTTTACTTAAATGATATATGAAAATAAATTAGACTATACCTCTTTTCCTTGATTATCCACTCCACTGTAGATATTCATTAACGGTTTAGTCCGGGTAAAAATATTTTTGTGTTTAGTGGCCATTTCATTCAATATTTGTCTCCACTACATAAACATTCAGTGATCTCTTGGATATAATTTTTTTTATCTTAGTATTGTAAGTACTTAATTAGCGCACCCATGACATTTAAAACCGTTTTGCTATTTTAATAAGATAAATACGTTTTAAGGGCATGATTGTTTATATATATACATAAGAAAAGAACATCCTCAAAAAACATTCCAAGCAATTTAGATATAGTTATTAATTAGTAAACTAGTAAGTATAACTTATGAATTTATGATCCACATTCCACAATAATAAAAGGTGTTTAATTATTTATTATAATGTAGTTGAAACATAAAACCAGTTGTACTATACTAGGACTTGTGACTTGTGCCTTCTGCAAGGAATAAGGAATTTAACAGTTGACTCTTAATTTGTCATTTTGACGTAAACTACAGACAAATAAGATACATAGATGTTTAACCTATATTCTATATTTAATATTGACAAGCAATTCATATACACATTTCTGTTATTTCTACTTTCTAGTTTCTACATAACCTGAGCTTTCTTTAAATCGGAAAAGTTTCCGATTTTTCATGGGAAAGTACATGAAATTATATGAAGAAATTTGTTAATTTCATATCTAATTTTTTACCTAAGTAGGCAGTCATATTTAATAATATTAATAAATTGTATTACTTTTCACTTTACTGTGCTTTCACTTACTATTACATCGATCAGTTTGGCAGTAGCTTTAAAACGCAGTTATTGTAATGAACATGAGTAAATTGCAGAGGCTATTTTGTTGTAAGTATAAGCGTTGTATACTTTACTAAAATAATAACAACGATCTCTAATAGGTGTATAGTGATTTATCTAATAGAAACGAGTAATATTTAAGGGAAAATCAATTTATATACCGCTCACGTCGATCCTACCATTGAAGCAAGTTTGGTTTCGTTATATACCTTATTATTTAGCAATAACATTACTTTATTATTAATCTCTTTAGAGAAGATTGATATGTATGTTTATTACATTGTTTGATCATAAATCATAATCAAATTGGAAAGTCATTACAATTTCAGTGAGATAATTATTTAAATGACATGTTTTAATGAAATAAAGTAACTTAAAGGATATCAACTTTGATGTAGAATCTTCTATCTATAGGGTAGGTATATCCAATAATATGAATTAAATAGTGTTTAGTTCAAAACTTGATAATTAAGAATAATTAATTAATGGTTAATTTATGTTTAAAGTAGTATTATTTAATTTGCTATACTTTGGTTTAAGAAGAGATATGTGTATATATAATATTAAAATTACTAAGTATTTTATCTATGTTTGTCATTTTCTTAATACTGAGCACTAAGAAAAACCACCTAAAATATACCTATTACAGTAGAAGTAATTAATTTCAGAATTTAATTTGGATAAGAAGTTAATTATTCTTCCAATATGGAGCCAAATACAAATGTTGTTGATTTAGTATCATCTTTATTAGATGTTGGAAAGTATAAAGAAGCATTAAGCATACCAAATCAAGAAAGATATAGTAAGGACTTAAGAGATAATAGTTGGGATCTTATAACAATTGTAGTCAGTAAAATTCAAAATGACACATTGACACTGAAACCCTCTTTATTTGGTGCTTGTGAGGAAATGTTATCTCTTATCATTGAAAAGACTTCTCCTGAGGAAGCACTATTGGAATTTATTGAACAGGTTGAAGTTGCTAAGAATGATGCACAATTTAGTATTATTTTAAATCCGTTAGAGAAACTGCTTAAGAAGATGTGGAATAAAAGAGGAAGCTCATTGAAATGGTCCCTTAATGCTATAAGTACATATATAGAAGCTATACCAACACCTGAACATAATTTAGAAGGAAAAGAACAACTTTTAATGGATTGTGATGATAATATGAGAAGAATAACTCATGTGTACTCACTTTTGCCCCCCTTCTACAAGTCCCTCATGAGAGAACTTAAAAATGATAACATGAAAAATACACAAGTTTTAGCTTCTTTCCTCATAAGCCTGCTGGGGAAACATTTTGTTTACATAGATTTGGAGCCAGAGCACAATGGAGAATTTAAACAATGCTGTAATACAATTGTCAATGATATATGCCTCCTCGTTAAGAATATTTTAATGTTTTTACCCTATTTGGAAAATTGCTACAAAGAGAAGCAAAAAACTGCGGGTAAGAAGAAGGAAGATACAAATGATGCACTTCAAGACCCATATAAACAGAATGAAGTAATCAATTTGTCAACATTATCTGGTCTTTTCTATGCAATATTCTCTGAACACTTTGAAATATCAGATTTTGCAGTACCCCAAGTGTACTCTCCATATTATCTTTTTCATACAATTCTTATAAGTGTAGTGCATTTCCTACAGTTTGTTGAGTATGGTCCACAAACAAAAGCACTTTCATTGTGCACCAGTATCCTAAAACGTTTTCCAAATAATTCATCACACTTACTTCTATCTAATTCTATACATTATGAGTTATGTAAAAATTTAATAAACCAGTCTATATATTCCTATTATGAAGGTAATCGAAAAATGGCAGTTAAGATAATAGAGACTTACATAAATAAATTCAACTACAAAGGTAGAATTATGCTTCTCAAATATATTATTGATAATGCCAATCACTCTGGTATGATAGGTTATGCTATAACATTATATAAAAACTCATTAAATGAAGCTTTTAATGATTCAATTTTATCAGAATGCTTCATTGGTCCTCAACTTGTTTCCATGATTAAGAAAATTTGTAATCTTCCTCATGAAGAAGAGTCAGATTTAGTTGAGTTAGCCGATCAAATAATTACTGCCTTGAATTTCTTAAGATATTTAGCATTAAGGGACAATGAAAATAAAACTGGAATAAGGGAATGTTTTTCTATGATTGAAACTGACTACTTGGAAAAACTACGTACAGGTCTCAATATGTCTAAAGCTCATTATGAAATGAAATTGATAGAAATAAAACAGTCTAAAAAGGATTCACAAAAGGGTGTAGATATAAAAATTAATATAGGAGGAAATATGCTTGATAAAATTCCAACTAAGAATAAGAAAGAAATAATTAAGTCTGCATTAAATGCTTTGCACCTTATAGAAGGCCTTGTTGGTCGCTTATCAGAATGTATAAATTTAAATAAAGCTCAAATCATTAATTAGTGTTATTATATAGATAATGTATAAATATATATAAATACTAATTAATAAATTTTGGTTTCACTAATTCTATTTATCTTTTTATTTTTACAATCTTTATTTCTTTTACAAACCCTTGGTTATGATTCTATTAATATTTTGTTAACAGCCTTAAGAAACGGTCATAGATGCTTAAAACGAATAGTATTAGCACCAATTAGCACAACATCACCTACAGTAAGATACTATTGCCAAGATATTGAAAAGAAAGACAAGGTAATACCAGTAACAAGAACAACTAATGAAGAACATGAATATGAAGACAATATTAAAAATCAAATATTGGAGAAGTCTTTAGAGTTTGTGACAAAATCTGGATGGTCAGTTGAATCCTTAGCTGCTGGTGCTGAAGCTGCAGGGTATCCTGGAATCACACATGGCTTATTTCCTAATGGAGGTGGTGATCTTGTGCATTATTTTAATGTTAAATGCAATGAACAACTCGTAGAGCAAATGAAGTCTGTAAGTTTCTTCAGTACCATATAAATGGTTCTTTTGATACTTATATATAAATAAATCATATTTTGTTATTTCTAGTGGACAAAAGACGATCTTAAGGAAACCAAAATACCTGTTCAGAAAGTTGAAAATGCTATTATGACACGACTTTTGATGATCGAGCCTTACAAGTATAAACAAAGTTATACCTATTAATTTTTCTGAAACAATATTTTGTGATAATAAATAATAATAAATTAATCTCCGTTTCAGAAAGACGTGGCCTAAAGCAATGGCAATTCAAACATTACCCAATAACGTCCCTAATTGTTTAGCTACTCTACTTTCATTGGTGGACGATATTTGCTATCATACAGGAGACCGTAGTGTAGATGTAAGTAAATTAACACGCATAATTCTCGATTTAGTAAATAATAGTAATAATGACAATTGCAATCTACTTTCAGTCAAAGATTTTCAACAATTCTTTAAATCTCAGCATCTTAATCGTTTTAATATGTTTGCAGTTTAATTGGTATATACGAAGAGTTGGTCTAGCAGGTATTTACAAAGCCTCAGAATTATTTTATCTCACAGACAGTAGTGCAGAGAATAACTCAACAAGAAATTTTGTTAAATCAAGAATTAGAGATGCTGAATTAATTCAGACAGCGCTTAATATGAATCCTGTTGCAGTTGCTCCTCAATCCTTAACTGCTGCTTTTGTCACGGTACATTCTATATATTTTTCTAAGATGATAAAGTATTTTTAAACGAAATTTATTAAATCCTAGAAACAACTCTTCAACGTTTTGTAGTATAGTTCATATATATCTTTGTTTAAAATAATTTAAACTAATTATGACAATAATTTCCTATTTTTCGTGTAGAGGTATGATTCCTGGTTCAAAATATGGATCAATGAATGAATAAGCTGAGTTTCTTATCCTTTGACCAACAAGACAAATTCCCTCTAACCCTACATCAATAATAAAATATGTAAACCATCCTTTGAGGAAAATTGCATATATTTGTAACAATTCTGAGATATTAAATATATAAATACTTCACACTATTAAAACAACTGAAAAAAAATATATTTGTAATAATTTTAATGTCCAGTATAAAGATATACATATATAAAAATGTTGAAATTTATCTTTGTAACAATATATAGTAATAATATGAACACATTTAGATTGATTTTTCTTTTACAGGCTAAGAACATGTTGGGCATCAACACAGTCAAGTGAAAAGCATTCTCTACAATGATATATCATTCATACTTAGATTCAAGATAAATGACAAATTCAGTATTTTAATTTTGCAATGTATTAAATGATTATTTTTGTTTATCTCATTGTATTTTTCTGTAATTAACAGATTACCTTAATAGTTTATACTTCAATATCTTATTGCAAAAATCACAAAATTGTCAATAATTTTGGGAGAACAATAATGTTTATTTCAATACAAATACTGTTAATATTTTAAGCATGTTTCAAGTTAAACCAGAGTATGTGGGAAATGAATTAATTTGAAAATAAAATAAAACCCTAAAGAAAATTAAGAAAACTTTGTGCTTGTTATTCCTGCACAAATTATGTACCTTAAACTTATCAATAAAATAATGTAATGTCTTAAAATAACTGTTGTGTAAATAAGAAATATTATTTTATAAATTATAATTTCAGATGCATTTAACAAATCATTTAACTTATTAATATATCAATGTCACTAAAAAATAAATGCACAATTTGACTTTATTTAAAATGAACCTATAACAAAAATGGGAGTGTAAGAAATTTCATCTTTACATAATATGCATGCCTACTACATATATCTATCTATATACTGATGAGACGTAAGGCACAATACACAATAAATTTTTAAGAGTTATGAGGGAGCAATATAGTCACTGCCTAAGGAAACATAAGAAATAAGATTTGGTGGTAGAGGTAACTTGTCCCATAATTTTTCTGCTACTGTTTGACGAATAACAAATCTGCAGATTTTTTGTAATGAATCTAATTTTGCAAACCTGAAACAAAAAAAATATGTAAAACCAAGAATAAATAGAAGATATTTTATGAACAAATTGAAGTAGCCAATACCTGTTTAAAGGTCTAGCCAATTTAACTGGCATTTCAAATAAATTTGATTTAACATCTACAGTAGCACAGTGTTCTGATATCCTACTAGCTGGTACAAATGTTTCATTATTCAGAGAAAATAGCCCATCTGCATGACGGAGCCGGGCATGTAGAGTTCGACCCACACAACGAAATGAAACACAAAGTATGTGCCGAGAGTCATAGGAATCGCGTACTAAAAATACATTATCATGTTGTCCAGCAAGCAGTTCTTCTGCCTCACTAGATGTAATTCCACCCCAATACCATCCATGCCTGAAATGAAATGTACTTAAAGTTAGTACATTTTTTCTCATATTTTATAAGCTAATTTTAAATACCTACTTAGATAATTGACAATAAATTGCACAGCTTTCTACAGAAATATGTTGATGGTGTCCCCTTAGAACAGAATGATCATCTGAATGTTGGCATTTGATAGTTTGTTTATTTAATTCAATATCCTTTTTTATCTCATGTTTTGTAGCAAGCATATATCTTTCACCCGAAGTAGAGGCTTCTACTGGTTTACTGTAGTTATTACACATATACTCATTGGCATTGTTTTTATTTCCAAAGTATCGTTGTAAAGATCTTACACTACCAGTTATGAAAAGTTTATTTTTCCAAAACTTGACAAACTTATTTGTGTTAACTGGAGCCTTCCTTTCGGATAAAAATACGCAATTCACAATATCAGAGTCATTAAAATCTCTTTTGCTTTCAATAGTTCTTTGTAAATGTTTACATTCCATGGGTTTCAACCATTTACGGAGACAACCTGTTGTGAGCCATTTACGTCGGTTACAATGTGAGCACCGTTCATAATTTTTGTTCATTTTCTAGTTGTACGCGTCATATGTATTAAAGTACTAAATGATAATGATTTTTGATAATAATTTAGCGTTTTAATCCACTATTAAAGGATAAATGAAATCAAAACAAATAAAAGACTGGCACTAATTATAGCTACAACGAAGATTTTATTTGACATTTTACGAATTGACAGTTTGATATTGCATTCCATTAAACATATGGCAATCCTAAAGACCCAAAAATATACTTATCACTATGGGGTCAAGAATCTTAAAAGTTCCTTAATATTTAATTTACGATGATAGTGGGACTTATTTGTAAATACACAATAATAAAAATATAAATTGTGATTTTACATAGGAACTAGATATAATTAATTAATTATTATCATTGAACACATTAGAATAGCATGAATGCTCCCAATTGATTCCGTATTTGATACTATTTATTACCACAGGTTTGTTTCAAACTAGAACCGTGAGAGACCCGGCTATTAACTAAATAAATCAGCCAATATTCAACTTGCTCAATTAAAGCTGGTCCTTTGACAACGAGTAATCTCTGGTGTGTGTCACGTATTTTAGTCTTAGTATTCTGTAGTTGAGTATGATTAATGATCACTATAAAATTATAAATTGTACTAGTCTGTGGATAGTATTATCTATCGTAGGTGGTGTCATGAGGATATTGGTCTATACCTGCTCCTAAAATCTTATTATTTTATTATTTATGTTGTGATATGAAAATGTATTGTGGTATAAAATGAAGTATTTAAATTGATTAGTATATATGATTTTTTTTAATTGATCGAGTGTATAACTAATCAATCCTAAATGTTATATTTTTTGGAGTGATGACATTAAAGAAGATCGCAAAAATGTCAACAAAATCACAATTATCCTCAGAATTAAATGGTTAGTACTAGTATTATATTCAATGCTTTAAGTATATTAATATAGTGAACACTAGTAGTATTAAAACTTATGAATTGTTATTCTTTACAGATAGTATAAGTAATGTTTTAGGGAAAAATGTAAAAATATTATATAAATCCTTGATTCGTATGGAATCGAGAGGAGACAAAGTTGATAACAGAGTCTTGGTAAGTATTATATTAGAAGAATAAACAATATATAATTTTTTAAACTTGTTAATATTACTTTGGTAATCACGTTCATTTTTCTATTCAAAACACTCTTTAATATATTTCTTTGTAAATCGTAAAGTTGTTTAATTAGAATTTGAAGTTAATCTATTATTATTTTGAAATCAGTTGAAAATTTTGGCTATTCCTGTATCAATTTAAGTATAGTTTGGAAACATCCTAAACCTCATTAATAATAATTTATGTTAAAAATATCATACTATTTACATAATCAGTAGTATTTCATTAATAGATCATTAAACTAGCTATCATAAATGTATTTGTTTATTATAATTAATATTATTTTGTATATATTAGTGTCTACACAATGACCTTAGTAACTTTGAGTTCTGTGGAACATTTTGTTACAATAAGAAAAATATGATAGCCATCTGGGGAGTGGACAGTTTAGATCAATTAAAGTGATGAAGTTCAATTGCTGTAGTAGATTATTTTATTATGTTTGACATTGCTAGTATGAGTCACTGAGGTGTGTCTTATATAAATTCTACTGTATTGTTATTGCATTATGGAGTATTGTAGATATTTTTTTGTTGTCAGCTATAAAATATTGAACATAATGACATAAAGTATTCATTAATTATATACATTTAACTGACTTCATAAATAAGTTTATTTTTGCCTATTTTTTAATTTTTAACTTAATTGCACATAATATGAAACCAAGTCTGAGTCACTTGATTTTAAAGATAGTGTTCTTTAATGCAAATTTATTTATTTATCAATTTTCAGGTTGTTACTTCATATAGAGTTTTTATAACTACAACAAAAGTACCTACAAGAGTGAGTATTCAGTATTTAACAAATTATTATTTTTTAACACTTTATAACTAATTGTCTTTCAATGTAGATTGACAATGGATTTCACTTGATGGAAATAGAGGCTCTAGAGAGCAAAAAGGCAAATCATCTATCAATAACACTCATTCATGAGCACAAACCAGTATCCATACTTATCGGTGAGTGAGTAATGGTTATTGTAATTATTTCTATTGTTTGTAAATTGTGGCTGAGCCATAACATTGACACTATTACACATTTCTTCTTTTTGTTGCGAATGTCTAGCAGAGTTATCAGAAATTTTGTTTATTATTTAAAAATAAGTAGACATAACAAGTAGATTTTTCTATACTCCTTTTTTTTATAAAATATATATTTTATTGTTTCACGGGTAAAATCTTCCTATGTCATTTTTCAACAACTACACTTTAAATTAACAAAATATAGTATGTTCAACATTATGTTGTAACTGTTTTTTAATTGCAGTTATGTTTCCTCCTAGTTGATTATTAGCTGGCTCTTCTAACTTACTAGTGTTGGTTAAATATTTACCTCTGTATCTGTCTGCTGCAATTTGAAACATTAATTCGAATCCTATAATATCTATGAAATTGGATAACTTTGATTACAAGAATCAGTATATTAATTATTTAATAAAATGATATGATGTTAGACTTTATTATATGAAGTAGCGTGCGTTCACCCACAAATATTTTAAGGAATTTCATTATCTAACTATTAAATTGATATATGTGTGATTAGTGGTTCAATCGACCTAAAAGGTTACTCATTCGCGTTATTAGTTACAACATTGATAATACTTTGCATTATATAAGTTCTTTGCAATATTAAAAAATGAAAGTACAATTTTGTGTAACATATTTGTAAATGTAATTACACTTACAGGGGAAGAAGGCTCTTCGGAGGGTGTTATAAATGCAATACACGCGCTAACGGCTGCGTTTGATGACTTATTTCCTAATGTAGCCATGGAGGACATTATATCCAAGGTCTGAGTGAATACAATACGAAAACTTTCACTGTAATAGTTACGTCGTCACTTAAAAGAGTTAGCAGGCTAAAACAATTTGACCTCAAGTTATGACGATAATCTTCATTAGCTTAATTACCATGTTAGTTCTCAGCCAATTAAATTTGACAAACGCGGTCATATTAAAGGATAGAATAAAGTCCAATATATATTTCTACTGATCATGTTTGGAATATGATTGTGTCATGACTCATAAAATATTCATACAAATATGTTTGTGATGTTTGATAAACACAATTTAAATTTTATTTCAGGTGAATTTACCGTTTCCTTTACAACCGATCAGTGGTACTAGAAAGCATTCGACGTGTGGTGATTTTTCTAATCAGTATGCAGCCATGTGTGATCTTTGTCAGACACCTTTTAGGTATGTAGATATATTGGTAATTGTATTTTGTATGAAGAATATCATGCTTTGTTTTATCCTTTTAAAATCCAACAACATATGTTAGCATTTAGGATGTATATCAGTCATGGTATATAAGTTAATATGTAGAATAATAGTTTTTACAGCCTGTTTTTAAGGTTCACTTTGACCTATTTATATCCTATAAGTTATTTTAACGAGCGCGCTGGTATATTGCTAAGTCTAACACAAAATTAAAATACATTTAAACGTGGTTCTAAGCTTACGTGTTATTACCATATAATACTATATGTTATTTATGCACAAAAATATAAAAACTTTAACGCCGACGACAAGTAATTAAACACCTAAATTGAGATTTATATATTATAATTAAAAACCATCTCAAACACGTCATCTTCCAACATAATAACTGCATCAAAATCGGTCTATTTGTTTAGCAGCACAGATACCACAAACAGACATGTTAATCTTATTACAGTTCTCTTCGTCGCGGGGTTAATAAATAGATATAATAAAAAATATAAGCTATTTATTTTTTTAAAATGTTAAATCTCTAAAGACTTAACTTTTGCGTAGCCGCAAAGACGCAAGTATTGTCCAGTTATGTCAAATTTTATGCTCAAATCAATAGTGAAAACCGTATCAAAATTGATAATTCAGCTTAGCAAAACTAATCAAATAAATTTACGTCATACTTTCCATTCTACTACTAATTAAGAAGAATTAAATATAAAAATATTCCTCAATTACATAATGGCACATAAAATTAGGGATTGTATCCTTATAAGAAACTAATTAGTGCGAAATATTTGTCTACAGAGCTGAAGTTGCGTGGGATATAGATACAATATATTTGGCTCACGATATACGACTGTTACATTTAAAAGATTTCGACCATTTAGATCAAAGGTATGTTTTCTTAATATCATATAACATAGCTTATACGAAAAAATAATAACAATTTAATTAAGACAGAGTTGATTTCTTTAGTTATATGGAAACGTACAATAGTGTACTTTTATTGACATTGTTTTAATTACAATCAAAATACGAGTGATTTGCCTATCCCTCCCATATTCTGCATAAATAGATTCAACAGATTTTGCGAAATCATATATGAAAGTAATAGATTTCTAAAATTTTACTTCATCGCATAATCGTAAATTAAGCTTCTATTTCATTTTTTTAAAGCGCTAATTTATTCTTTAAAAATTTAAACATTTGTACGTTGATCAGGGACCTAATACCGCTGCTAATAGCTTTACAACACAACACATGGTTTACTGGTGTCTGCGGGGATGGGGTGCGCGTGGGCAGCGAAGCTTGGGAGGCGCTGTCCCGTGTGCTGCGCTGCGCTGCGCCGCCGCCGCAACAGCTGAGCTGGCGCGGGGCCACGCTTCGTCAAGACCACGCAGCAAGACTTGGACATGCCCTAGCGCGCGCTAGAACACCGCCTGCAATGCACACAATCGACCTATCACAAAACCACATAGAAGATAAAGGTAACGATAACATACGTATATAAAATCACGCCTTTTCCCATATGTACAGCTCCGCTAAGGACGACATACTCCCTTTGATTTCTATATTGCAACTAATGCATGCAACCTCGTTCTACATACTTACCATTACTATAAGGAAACAGCTTGCCAATTAAATAGTTAATTAAACAATGGTCTGTATCTTTCAAAAATGATTGTGACTCTTTTATGTGTGATATGAATTTATTTAAAACGTAAACTAAATTAGCGACGATTATTTGTTTCACCTGCCTATAAAATGTAGTCTACGATTTTGAGTCCTATCCCTCCCAATACCAAAATTTTCTTCCGTGTTTTAGGCGTGAACAAGTAACAAACAAATGCATTTCTAATATTAAATATTAAATTTCTAATATTAATGTATTAGGATAATTGACGTCATGTGTAATGTAATCAATACATACAGTTATGTAAATTATTTCCAGGTGCTATTAGTATACTGACGGGTCTAGCGAACAACCCGGACGGTTTGAGGCATGTGGCTTTGTCTCAGTGCGGTATAACCGGCAAGGCCGTTTCGCATCTGGCCACTTTGCTCAACGATAACCCGAGTCACTTGAACACGCTTTCGCACCTCGATCTTTCGCATAACAATCTCAAAGATGATGTACATGTAGGTATCTTTGCTTTATAAAAGAGATTTTTTTTACAAACATGTTGGTATGTCTAGTAAAGTTTCATATAGCGGGGAAAATTTATTAAAATTATTTTAAAATTTAGCACATCGTTGATAAATTAATGATGTTTTGTCGATGCATTGAATGTTATTTTGAGATTTCTAAAATTTATATACGGATATCGAAACGCGCATTACATCACCTCACGACCTTTCCATCTACGAATAACCGTCAAAAAATTTATGATATATAAAACCAGCAGTGCCCCACGGTTTCACCCGTGTCAAAATATTTTTATAAATTATTTCCTATGTTATTCTGATAACTATATTTCTATGAAAAAATATATGTATAAGTTTCATTAAAATCCGTTGAGAGGGTAGCCCATGAAAGAGTAATAAATATCCATACTCACAAACTTTCGCGTTTATATTGTGTAAAAGGACATTTTCTGTATTTCAGCACCTCTACAACTTCTTGGCCCAACCAAATGTACTCACTCATTTAAATTTAGT
>JAOSYY010000012.1:2916924-2943858 GCA_025727935.1 Hebomoia glaucippe | reverse complement strand
ATTGTTTATAAATTAAATTAAATGCAGTAAATTATCTTTCTCAAAGTAAAAAATGTATTATTTAATATACTCTGAACTTTCTTTGTTAACTGCAGAGGTATCACGTTGCAAGTCTTCTGACAACGTAGGAACAAAGGCCACGCCTTCTACACCGCCACCTTCACGGTCATCGGATAACGTGAACGCCATGGGTAAGTGGACTGTCTTAGTATTGCCGTTTCGAAGGAACATACTGAAGGAACTGTAGGTTGTTTCTTCAAACTGTTCCTCCGAATACGGTTCAGCTAAAATCGTGTAAAGTAATTTGAAAAGAAGTGAATTTGTCTCACACCGCCTTTGTGTGCACTCATCACGCCGCTACGCTTTAGACATACAGAATAGCTTAGATTAAACAAGAAACTAGTCGATGCTTGTCGCTGTGTTTTCGTATGACGATTTCACAAAAAAAAAATAATTTAGGCTTTTTATAAAATGTTATTTTTATGTTATAACTACCTCTAGTCTTTGAAATTTGGACGTAAACTTGGACACAGCAACAAATATTGTAGATTATAGATAGTTCCCAAGCAATAGACAGCATAATACTATTATTAATTTAGCAATAATGGAGTAATAAAATAATATTGCGACGGGATGACACTGAATACGTATTAGGTACAAACAGCTAGAAATTACATTTTTTGACGCACTACTTACATAGATAAGTAGAATTAACACAATTATAAGTAGCTAAACTAATCCCACTTTTTAGCAAAACACAGTTTTATTCTTAATGTAAGTTGGAATGATATATAACACTTAATTGTATTAATTCAAGTGTTCAATTTATAACTTAAGCCGGCCACGCATAGCAAAGTTTACATATTTATCTTATTTATATATAGGTATTTTAATAATAAAAATAATCACGCGTTAACTCTGGACGTCTTCAACATATTACGGTTTTTACCACTACTTGGTGTGAAGTCTATTAAGGTAGTGGGTGAATAAGTAATGTCAAGTGGCTATGACTGCGTCAATGTGAGTTTTTGAGGCTTGAGCGCGTTGTGTACGGCCGGCTTAACTGTAGTGTCGTGTATAGGCAACGGGTGCGCCCGCACTGCAGGCAAGGCGCGGCCCTGGTCCGTGGCGGGCGTCAACGCGGACAACGCGGCCGCCTGCACAACAGGTAATGCGCGCATGTCTCACGCTTAATTTGTTTTCTCCTAATGTCCTCCATCTTTTAACTATCAACTTGTGTTTGATTTCAATTTGTGAAACATGCAAATAATTTCATTATTGCATGAAGAATTATTTTTGTTATCATTTTTTAATAAACACGTTAATCCATTTTAGAATGACCATGAAAATGACATGATTCTTCAGTGTATAACACAATTAATTACCTTTTTATTGTTACGTAAGGTATTCGAACTCTCAACTGAGAAATAAGTTAATGACTCTCAACCTTGTGCTTCTTAAAGTCACAGAGTACAACAAACATCATTTTTATCAAGGCAAAAGAAATTAGAGAACTTATTTAAAAAAAGCAGCTTTAAATACTATATTTCATTTCATTGATCATAATTTGGGAAGCATTTGTTAAAAACTATGTCGATAAGTAGTGTTGAGCGTTCGGATAATATTGGTGGTGGTCAACAGAAGGCGTGGAGGCGTGTGTCGGCGGCAGCATCGTGGGCATCACGCCGGGCGCCGCACTAACCAGTAACAAACTTTCTGACGCTATCCTATACTGAGCTCTCTACTATCATCCGCCTCGCTAGCTAGCGCGCTGTGCTAGGTAACGCTTGCCGCTTTATGTTGCCCTAGTATTACTTTGTGTCTTCTAACCACTGTTCTTGAAGGAATAAAGGAATTTTGACTAAGTTTTTGACTTGGTTTTATAAAGACATCTTTTTCCCACTTTGTTAGATCAGTCCCTTAAATACATATCTCTTGTGTTCTATGTGTTAAGAACAGGTATATATATATCTATCTGAAATCGAACTATATCCTGGTTCCCGTTCTTCTATGAAACTTAAAATTTTATTCAAAAAATTATTCGATACGTAATTCAAACCTTCCACACACACCTTTATTTGTTATATGCGAATAACTTGATCTTCATAGATATTTATTTCGTAATTAATAGTCATTGCCTACTTCCACAGTTTTTATGTAATAAAAAATTAAATTTTTGTTTGTTATAATAAATATACTTTTTACTGATGACAAAACAAGTATCGTTATCTCACTTTTAAAGCTACAATTATAAGACAAAATCTAGTTAGAAACAGTCACGTATTTGTATAGATATTTATTACCTAATTGAAGCAACCTTGTTTTTTTCAAGAGGTAGGCATAACCGCAATTTTACTTGCTACTTTCCTGGCATACTACTCTCCCTTTCATTGCTATAAATAATATTTTCATACGATCCCGTGGACTTATGAAGTCATAATTTTAATGGCATCCACAGTTTTCGAATTGTACTTTAAAGGTATTATTAAATTTTATGAATAAGTAACAATTAAAACCGCCTTCAAAAGCTACATTTAAAGCACTGAAAAGTATAAAAGTTACTTTTGTAAATATACACATTTCGCTCTATCAGTAAAGATTAAACTTTTTGAAGTCGGTTAATAATTAATATAATCGTGCAGATTTTGTAAACGATAGCAATGACAAATGTTGCATGTTTCTACCTAGTAATCATTTCTGTTATATTATAAGTATATTAAAACAATATTTGCATGCGTTATTTTAAGTGATTTTCAATAATTTTTAGTTCCCTTATAATAAATAAATAATTGTAATCGTTTCTACAGGGTTTAATTGTAAAGCATGGCTATTATGTAGCGAAACATTAGAAGCTTTAGATGTTAACAAATATATATGAATTATTGAGAGATATTAAAAAATATTTTTACTTTATAGGCTCAATGCTGCGAGATCATCCGCTCACTCCAGGTAAGTTGTTAACTTATAAATTCAATCGTACCCCACGTTACAGTTAGATGTTCACAATAGTATATTTTCTCCTGGTGTAGTAACGTATTCCTTCGACCTATTATTTCTTAAGAGTAATAATATAGTTATATGTTTGTGTCAATTTTTTATTCCTTTTTTTCTCCATAAATAATTTCGACGAGCTTGTCATTTTTAAGTAATAATATTATATATTTCTTTATATATGAATACTTCCTTTTTTCCAGAGGGTGGTGATGCCTGAGAACGATATTTCAATAGCAGTGAATTGAATGCGCGTGATAAAACGAGCAGGGTTGTCGGTACGCTATGTATTGATGCTCACAGATGTGCCACTTAGTAGTAGACATAGCCACCGTAGACACTCTAGTACAGGATAGATCTGTCACAGTAGCTAGCGGATTACATTGAATTTATTTGGCAATTCAGTTGACGTTAGACAGACACAGTTTTAAGCCTGCATTTCAAAACGTAATTCAACTCAAAATCTATGCTTCAAAATTTTATAGAACAATTGTTTGAAAATATAATTACAGCTCGTCGGCGTTCAACAAATTTGCTTCCCTGAAATCAGAATCCTAGACAGGACACTTTAAAAATCAACAGCGTATATTACTAATTGCCAAATAAATGAAGTCAACAAGTATTTGGATGTTATTTAGTCTCAAACGAATCTTGTAAATTTTGATTGTCTTAATGACGTTAATAAAATATGGCTTTAATTCCAAATACGTTCTAAATATTAAACTTTTAAATTTCAAATCTTTAATGTATTTCCCGATGTTCCGAATTTAGTGAAATGATCGTTCAGAATAAAATTCGATTATGTGTTCTTAGAAAAGACCTTTCTTGTATAATACTTTCTGGGACAAAATTGGTATTACTATTTGATATGAATTTCTAGAATAATGTATTTCATATGCATATCTTTTAAAATCTTGCAGTTCTAGATTCTGGTTACTAGCCTATAATTTTGTATTACTTGATTCAACACAAGTGCAATGAGAAATAATAATATTATAGACAAAGATAAACGACTTTCCAAGTGGAACCGCACCTCTAGAATTATACAGACCTATTTTAATCATAAATACTTATATTTACCCACATTACAACAACAACATCCCTATTGGTAGACAATAGTACACAGCAATTTTAATAAAAATGTATTTATAAAAATATATATATATATTTATGTTTAACTAAAATTATTTAACTTTATCTCAAACAACGAATTCTCTCAAATTTTCTATACAATTAATAGACATGCAAGATATCTTTATTTGAAGTTTCCTCAAAATTTAAATTTTTTCTGTAAGTCTCTAAAATTTTGATATCTATTCGCAATTATTTCAAAATGATACACAGAATTATGGCTTTGTAGCTACTTGAACGAGATCGCTGCAAGCTTTTAGAAAGGTACCCATGACACATTCAAGATACATATTACTATACGAGTAGTTAGTTACTAAAATAATTGATTTACCAAGGAGTATTGCCGGATGTGAATTATATAGACATAATGAATTCAGTTAATACTTAATTATATATAGATGTAAGGTATTATTTTATGTAACAAATAATCGTTTTGTATTTACTGTGATTTGTTTTAGTGTTAGTTTGAATTGATTTATGTAGCCTGACATTGTAATCTTATGTTATATGCGTATTAATGCACTTACTGTTCACTGTCGTAAAGAATTTATTGTGTTATACAGTAAAACTTATATTTACTCAATTTTAAAATTTTTTGACCTACTGCCCTTTATTTAGACATATTAACATATGGTTTTATAAATTTTCGTTGCAAAGATTTTTAAGTACCGGTGCAAGATTTCAGGCCGCGTTCGCCATGATTATTATTTAATTCAAAATATATTTATTAATAAAAAGATATTGGTCTTTCCTAGTCATGTTATAAAGGCCTATGAATTACGCACAATTAGTTTATTATTATTACAGGGCTTAAAAGTAATATTTATTTACTATCTTCCAGTTTATACATTCCGTATATTATGATGTACAGATTTAACGTTTGAAATTTGTGAACGAGTGTGATTTTAAAATAAAAGTTCAAAATATTAACTCTAAAAGTCATGTTCAATTTTACGGTAATGATAGAATAGAGAACACCCCATACATGTAAGTGTTCATTAGGGTAACTATTTTGTACAATCAATTATGATTCTTCATTTATCTTTTGAATTAAGGCTGTCTTTTGAGAATTAAACGTAAATATTTACTACCTGCATACATATTGATAGGAGTTCCCATGTACAAAAAGTACAACTGAAATATTGCTGTTTCGTTCATGACATTGCAAAGTGAGGGGAACAGCAATATTATGGCAGCACTGTATAGTATATTTGCTAAATTATTTCGTAGTATTTTTGTATTGATTCCCACTTGGTTCAATGTATCTAGCTCTTTGGTACCAGACTGATTTTAGGTACATTTATTTTATGGTGCAATTTATGTCTAGAGCGTTGTGATAACCTGATTTTAATTATATTATACAACAATTTATGGTGTTTTATTTAACATTATACGTATACAAGTTAAGTTAACAGATATAATGAAGCTCACTCGAGGAAAATTATTATTTGGTAAATTTTGGTTGTGATAGCGTAGGTGTTAGTCAGCAACAGGAAACTCAAATTCGTTGTCACTTATCAAACATTAAGTAAAACAGTGAACATGTAATCCATAATAGTTAAAATGTTAATGTTTACACGTTATTAAGAATCCTAACAAGTAGATTTGACCATTCACAGATTAAAATTTGCAAATAAACTCAAAATATATTATTTAAAGTTATGAAACCATATTAGATTAGGTATATTTCAACTTTGCATTTAACGTTCATTTTATTAAATTAAAAAATACTGTACAGAGCTATACGGAAAAGAAATTCAATTCCTTTAAAGTCTACTGAGACGCCGATACAAGAAAAAACACCCAGTGTCGCTCGCATAGTGTGTATATCATTCATAAGAAAATAATTTAGAATCTACGGCAAAGAAAAGTAGAAGGATTTAATCTTAAACGAACAAAAATAAATTTATTACTAATTGTATTTTTTTAATTTAGTTCTAAAAAGGGATAAATTACAATTCTAAACGAATTTTTCTTTTTAATTTTTTCTGTTGTGACTTTATTTGGGCGAACTTGCTTAAATGTAAATAAAACAACGCATGTTTTGTACATTCTTATATTAACATATAAAAATATTTACAGTCTTATCTAATGTTCCACTGAGCTAATCAAGTGGTACTCTCGAAAGATAAAATTCTACCATAGTACAATAATTATTATAGTAGGAGATCTCTTAATAGCCTACCGTCACAGAAGAGGGTGAATTACGTATAAATCACATATTTTATCTGGCGTGAGCAAGGACTTAATGAAATTTTTAAACTCTGCCACAAAATAAGGGTGTTATATGTAGAATATGTCGCACTATAGCTCCTAATCGAAAAGGCAGATTGTAATGCGATTTTCGTTGTTATTTGTAATCTGACGTGATCTAGATGATTCTTAGCTATGTTTTTAAGACCTATTCAGAAGTCTAACGATTGGTCAAAAGATCAACATTATTATGTTCATAATTTCGTTGAGAAAGATGTCTCAATATTAATTCCATTGCAGTATCCTATTACCCTCAAAACACATTTAATTATAATTAATATTCTTAAAAGTAGAAACAATTTTTTATGATTACATTTTCAATTTACAATTTTCTGCGGAAATCGTGATTTTTCTATTGATTTTTTAAAAATTGTTTGATTTACAGACACAAAGAACAATGAAATGAACTCAAATAATACACACAATTCAAAAACAAATAATTATATACATCAATTATTAATATTACTTCACATTTATTAAAATAAATAAAATGCTAAATCACATCTTAAATCATAGGTAGTAAAGGTATAATTTCTGTAGGACATCATATAAAATATTGGAGATCGATTTTATAGTTTGGCTTTCCTTTGTAAAATATGTAATTCATATGTAGCAAATATGTTCCTCTCATTTATTAAAATAAAAATAATTATGAATCACTGATACACGACACAATATAAAGCAATAATCGTATAGTATTTTTTGAACCAAATTGGTTTCTTTTTCAGTTACGAGCGTAAAAATGATAACTGCTTCAAATACATGTCTGTCGAGATGTTATAAACATTCATTAATTATATGTACGTACCTAGAAATGAAACGTCTGATTATTTTACTGTTTTGCATTCAAGATACATATTGATTCAATGAAATGATTCGAGATTTTTTTTTCATTATTCAAGACTAAACAATTTGTGTCTTACATAAAGTGTCTAAGTAAAAAGACTACTATAGTCTCTACTAGAATCTATTTTTTTTAAATCAGAGGCAAATCAGGTCAGGTCCGTACTTATAAAACTCACCTATACTTGAGGACTTAAAAAAATACTTTTCACTATTTAAAAGAAAATTGAACTTTTTATGAATTCATATTTCTTACTTGAATTGTCATTCAATAATCTTAATAATATAAATGTGAAAGTTTCATACACGTTCCCATTACTTATCTGATTTTGATGAATAACCGATAACGGTTAAAGGATACTTTTTTTTGCGCAGACGCACCTTAATGGAATTTATTATAAATTAATATCCTGAATATAACGTCGTGAAAACCACGGAGCAACGTTAACTTCAATGTTTGTATAGAAGGTCCACCACAAATTGTTGGTGTCCAGTATTAGCTACTAAATATGTAACGATTTGTATGAGGAGGAATCGAAAAGAGAGTGCCGTGGAGAGCTTTTTTCAGGACCAATACAAAATTATTTTGTTTAAAGGGTTGAAGCCTTGAAAAAGCGCTTATCTCGGTATCGGTAGAAAAATAAATTATTAAGTTTTCAAATAGTCATATTCTATCTTATTCTCATTACTTTTTATACCTCCTCATATGTCCATTTATCAAAAAGTTCCAACAGTGAGCGTTCTAACATGAGAATCTACAATTTCGTTTCCAAATATGTGCCTTCAACTTATTACAACTTTTCATCTGTACCCAAGAAAAAAGTTAAACATTCTGAAATTTATGCATTAATCTTGGCTAAGTTTTAAATCACCTTTAAAGTAATTTTATTCAAATAAATTTAATAGTAAAAAAATAATTTTGTCACATCTTATAAAAATTAGGTTACTAATAAATCTTAACTGGATATCATAATTGCAAGGCGTTAACACACCGTGGCGCCATATTAAAATATATATCATAGATTACTCTTAAAAATAACACTTGTGTTCGCACATACTATTATGTATGCACAGTTGCACTCACAAAAATATTAGTCAATGTAGATATAAACGGGCTAAGTTATCACACGTTCGGCGGCAAATCCTTTTTGGGTTCTTCCATATTTGAGACGTTTTTTGCATCCTCTTTGTTATCTTCAGCTGTGAAAAAAATACAGCTTTTAGATATTTCAGTTGCAAAATTAATCTGTCTTGTTATTGTCTGTAGACTGTAAGAAAAGAAAATTGATCATCAAAAGAGATAAAAAAGTCATCATATTAACTCCATAAAATCAACTCAAGTGAAACTCTAGTGCATGTCTAGTAAGATCTCAATTACTTAAAACTAGCGTTTCGCCGCGGCATCGTTCGCATTCATGACTTTATGAACCACTTCTAGTGGTCTAACCTATTCTTTTTAGGTAAATTCCTTGAATGTATAGACACGACATTTGTACTAATTCATTATATCTATGGAAAGAAGAAAGAAAATATTTTTAAATGCGGATAACGTTTTCGTTTACATCGGGTTAGATTGAAACAAACACTATGTTATGCACAGAGATATGCTTAACATATTTGTGAAAACAGAGACAAAATCCGTTTAGCATTTCCGAACCTTAGCCTGTACACACCAACAGAAGAGAGAGAGAAAAAACCAATTTTTGTGTTTTATCGCTACTTTCTAATTGCCCAAAAATCGTATATGTATAAATTCATCAAATGTACAAACACGGGATTGCTACTAATCTATACTAATATTATAAAGCTGAAGTTTGTTTGTTTGTTTGAATTCGCTAATCTCAGGAATCACTGGTCTGATTTGAAAATTTCATTCAAATTTCTGTTGGATAGCATATTTATCGAAGAAGGCTAGATTATATTTTTTAAAAAATATGGATCCTAAAAGTCTAATAATGTAACCCAAGGTGTAAAAAATCGAAATGATCGCGAGCGAAGCCGCTGCCAAATGCTAGTTATTTATATGCATAGATAACCTTAAACCGCCACTAACAATCACGTTCCAATTAAAAATTAGAATACATCCATGTTTTGCCATACTGCGTCGGATGATACTCTCTCGAAAAATACAATATGACACAGTTCAAAGAATCACTATAGGTTGATATGATCAAGGATACATTATATAATTTCTTACGTTTAATGTCGTCCTTCGCGTTGTTGTCCTTGTCGAGCCTAGGTCTCTTTCGTTGCGGTACACGGTACGAGCGGTTGTCCCGCCGACCCCCTTCGCCTTCATCCTCAGAGTCGGATAACTCACCGTCGCCTGTTATACGCTTATCCTATAGATTTTAAATAAATCATGTTATCAAAAAAAACTAAGTATCTCAATTAGCAAACTAGTATTTTAAGAATTATCAGAAGTAGACAGAGCTAATGGAGAAATTCAGGGCTGTAAGCAAGCATCCCAAAAACCACTGTAAGTACTTCGATGATAGCTTCTAAGACAAGTGCTAGTTATGTGAACTTGCAAAGAATTTCTATTTGTGACAAACATACTAAATATCATGTCTAAGAATAAAATAGGCTGTAAATAAATCACAATTATTAAATTTTACTTTACCTTCTCACTTTGAGGCAGTCTCTCATCCTTGTCAATCTTATCCTCATCCTCTGACTCATCATTGACAGCATCCTCTGGTATAGCTTGAACCTGCACACAAATTCGAATATACTAATAATATTTACACATTTTACCTGATGGTAAGTGAAAACGTGATCTATGAAGAAGCACGCTCGGCTATGAGTGTTTTGACTCGTCTTTTGAAATCTGTTTAATTGTACTCTATGAAGTATGAAATTAAAATATAAACAATTTATAAAATACTTGTATCTGACTGTTTGATAATAACTATACCTGCACACCGGGCGCGTGTGGCAACATTCGAAGATTCTCAAACAGCCTATTCTTGATTTTGTCGAGATACTCAGTAGTATTCTGATTAGACATGTTGCTGGGCGATATATGCAGCTTGAAGTCTGGTCCGAAGTACTCGAAATAGTCATTGTATGGAAGCTCGTTGGCTATTTCGACGCCGAGTGCTACGGATGTCTCGTACGTCCAACAACGTGACACGTTACGAATCGTGTAACTGTAATAAAATTTAGAGATCAAATTCTAATTTTATAAATAAGTGACGTCTATTTTCCGAACAACACCTCTGACTTTACCTTTCACGCTCACTTGAATATGTATTTTATCTTTTTACTTTCATTAATTATTTTCACTTGCTCTAACTCACATTCCTAAGTCAATCCTTCTCATTTAATATCTTCTATCACAATATCTTTCTTGTAGGATTCTCCTAAGACGTTTATACTTATGGTAACTGTCATCATAAAATTAAATAAAGCAGCTATTTTTCCTAATATATTTTCTGTAATATGATTACAGAAAATTTATAACAGAAAATATATATAATACTACAATTAGTAACACACATGTGTTTTTAATCACCACCACATTATTATATAGAGATCTTAAAAGAAAACTGTTAAAACGGGAACATTAAGAAACATACCCTCCACCACCAACGAGGAGGAATGGAAGACCAAATCTCTTCACTAACTCCACACAACGACCATGTCCGCGCACCGTTAAGTTGAAACAGCCCAATCTGTCACCTGTTGGACAAAATATTATTTAAAAATTATTTTTAATACTTAACACTGATTATGTCCAAAAGTAATTAAATATAGATGTCTCAATAAATCTGTGCTCAATCAAATGATCTACTTGTGATATTCATTGAATAAACAAACTGACAAAAGTAGCACAAACAGCTTGAAGTGAAGCACAATCCACCCATTTTATTTATATGAGAATATATATTTTTCTCAGTATTGCCATATTTTCACATACATACATACTCATATCAATTGTTCTTTGACATATCACATTTCTAAGATTGAGTTCATATTTGGTGGGGTCTAAGTTCAGTAAATGGTTATTACAGTTTGTATTTAATGTTTGTAAAAAACATACCAGTAAGTGAATCGGCACCACACTGCAGAACTACAGCACTTGGCTGGAAAGTCTCCATGACTTTTGAAATGATGGGCACAAAGATAGACTCGTAAGATTCGTCATCCATACCATCTCGCAGAGGAATATTTACTGCGTAGTATTTACCCTTTCCTGCTCCAATGTCTCGAAGATCACCTGTTTAGCAGGCAATATTAGTTTTGTTATTAACACAGAATCTTCAGGGCTAATGGTGTTTTTAAAGTTAGGAAATAAACATGTTTTTTACTTTGTTAATTATATTGATAAAATTTTATATGGAAATAAATATACAAAGCCAACATAATTTATTTTCATGTAATATTCAAATGTTTTAATTAAATCAATCAACACACACAAATATAGACACTATAACAATTTAAAAAAAAAAAATAGAATCGATAATTATTGAGTTTCTTAAACATGTATATAAAATTACACGGTTATTAGGAAACTTATGCACAATTTACATTTTTTTTAATTATTAATTAAAGTGAAGTTTCTTCAATAATTTTGATTAATAAGGAATTATAACAATTTTATAAAATATAAAAAGTAGAAGACATTATATTTGATCATATTATTTAGTACAAAATTAAAGGAAGTAACTATAGTCAAATTTATTTTGTTACCTGTGCCCGGAAAATATTCTCCATACTTGTGGAAAGACACAGTCATGACTCTGTCTGTAGTATAGAATGCTTCCTCGACCCCATCTCCATGATGAACATCAATATCTATGTAAAGAACCCTCTGGTGGTACTTCAAAAGTTCCAAAATGCCAAGTACAATATCATTGACATAGCAAAAGCCAGATGCTTCAGATTTTTTTGCATGATGTAGCCCTCCACCCCAATTGATGCAGATTTCTGATGCCTGTAAGAAAAAATCAAGTATTGATAAAAAATAAACCTTATACAAGTTTTATTTTTTTTAAAGTACAAATTTTTGCTCAGTATCTTACAACATCATAATAACATAATTATCGAGTATTGAGTAAAAATCGTCCTAGGATGAGGTATTTTTTATAATATAAATTTAAAAGAATGTTACTTTTATATGAATTGTAAAATAATAAAAGCAAAAATTACTTGTTTAAAAATAAGTTAAAAACCAAAATTACCTGTTTATTTAATTTGACAGCAGCAGCAACTGACCCTCCGGCAGACAATTGACAGAACTCATATAGACCATCAAAAACTGGACAGTCTTCGCCAACATTAACTGAAACAAACAACAGACATAAATGACAAAATGGTTTTATATCTCTTTCTACCTCTAAAAAATATATTTACTAGAGTAAAATTCAAACAGTTTGAAAATGATTTTAATGAGAAATCTTAATATAGGTTAAATTATGTTATGCTTATTGAAATCACAATAGCATTAGTTCTGGACAAAATTTTGCTTATTGGTTACTTGAATCATATCAAAAATTACAAAAGTTTAGAACAATTAAATAAATTTACAAGAATTCCTTACATCTTTGCATCTGCTTATTGTACTCTGAAACATTGTCTGGCCTGATTGAGCGAAGGAAGCGTATGTAGTCATCTGAGTGGAACTTCGTGATCTCGTCAGCAGTTGCTTTGTGTGGTCGCTGTGTATAAATTTATTTATTAAAATGCTGAGTTCCTAGTGTATCTATATGGTATATATGAATAAGGAAAATGGCAATATAGAAAGGGCGACGATCAG
Organism: Hebomoia glaucippe; assembly: GCA_025727935.1. Lineage (NCBI taxonomy): Eukaryota > Metazoa > Arthropoda > Insecta > Lepidoptera > Pieridae > Hebomoia > Hebomoia glaucippe. The sequence goes on along the minus strand of JAOSYY010000012.1, from coordinate 2,930,879 downwards.
GTTATGCCGCCTTTTAGTTTTCGAATAATTTCTAATAATTAGACGCGGTTATCATTGGCTTCTAAATGCACAAAATTTAACTATTGAAGAAAACTTACGTATATCTCCATTTTTCTATATAACCCATAATTTAAAAGCAAATTATGTGTCATACGTATGCGATGAGGTTTCATGGGATGTCCTTGTCCATAATAATAGTTTCCAATATCACCTAAAATACATAAATAAAAGTAACATGTTGCTTAGTATCTTTTATACGAAAGGATCAATTCCAACTTTATATCACGGTGTTACTCAAGTAATTACGCGGCTTGACATTATTTCGTCTGTAACCGGAATAAGGAGAACGAATAAAAACCTCAATAGCCAATAGCATGCCGCAAAATTGTACAGACGCTTGCAAATGACTTGAATAATAATGCGATAATTTTTCTAAGACGAGTGTGCTTTTAAGATAACGCGTAAAGACTAAAATAATACATATATAACTGAATCAAGTAACAAAAATAAGAAATAAAATAAAGAATAGTTAAGAAATAGAAACATTAAAATTAATTATAGAGTTGGCGGGGAACAAACTTTACGATACTTACTATCATAGTAATAGCACACTCTTTTTTTGCTGTGAGGTTGCATTGCCATTGTGTGAATCAAAAACTAAGAAACTTTAAAGATTAACTGAGTCTATTTAATTTAATTGCATAAAAAACCACAATAAAATCAGACAGCTCTTTGGAAACTCCGATTCCGAAACAATTTACTGATGAACGATTGACCGCAACGTTACTGTCACTAGCGAACGATGACCCGAAATTAGTAAACATTCTCATTCTGTGAATCATTTAGTTTTGAAATTTGATCATTTTTTAACCAATCAAATTCTTGTAATCGATAAGTAGGAGCGTGGTGGACGTATTATTGCCAACACTAAAATATACAGGAAATAATTTTTATTTCTCTTTCTTTCGTTCTTGAAACTTAATCATCCGTTCTACTTTTATTTTTAATTATTAGGAAATATTTAGCAAGCCGATTATTAAAAGACTGTACTTAAGTATTCAATATCCAGCTAGTCATAATAAAACTATATTTTAGACTAAATATGTTTAACTTTATAACTAAATTCTAAGAGAGTTAAACCACTTAGATGCCAGTTTATTACATTCCATAATATACTACGTTGTAAAATATAATCAAATCTTTTTTTATCTAGGCATTAAATTATATCGTCCATTTGATACATTTAATTGTTATAATTGTTTTATTTATTTGTAGCTTAAAATAATAAAAACATCAATTTCATTTAATAATATTTGAGGTTATTTTCATACAAGTTCAGTTATTTTTTTTTTTTATTAAAATTAAACATACCTTTAATTAAGATATAAGCTTTAAATAAAGCTACATTTAGGGATTTTTAGTATATATTCGGGTCATATTATGAGTAATTGGTATACGTATTACGTATCAGCAATTAGAATACTACGCGACACAAATTAGAAAGTGTATGTTTTAAACAGGATGGTAACATTTATGCCGACAGTTCAACCGATGAATTACTCTTGTTACTGAATGATATGTTCGTTCAGTGACTGAAACAACGATCCATATTGTCATTTCGTTCTCCGTTTTAAATCGGCAACTCTCTTTAGCAAAGCAGCGGTCGAGGTAAGACGTGTTTCAATCAGTGTCTCGGTAATATTAGTGATCTTTTAGTGTTTCAGTTATCTATAATAAAAATTTAAATCGTTATGTTTAATTGTATTATATGTGTTTGTTGAATGACGCTTATGTTAATAGTGAAGTTAAATGTGTTAATCTTTTTCAGATTGACCCTGCTACACATTAGAGATTAAACATCTTAATTTATCACGACCATCACTTCATAAATATACCACAAAATGTAAGTACTTTTCAACTATTATTATTTAGTTTTTAATTTTCTTTTTATTTTTCTTATATATTGCTTCTTTCACATTTTAGTGTTTTAGAAGTGATGTCCTAACCTTTCTTATTCTATTTATTGTATTAAATATGGAAATATTAGTTATACATGACTAATATTATAATGAATAGCTTCGGTTTATTACTTTTAAATGTGTTTATATTTAGACTGATGTTATTTCTTTTATTTTAAGCCTTTTGTTTTTGAAAATCAATATTAGTATTTCAATTGTCCACCATTTTGTTTCTGACGCGTCAGCGCTCGTATTGATTCTAACCTTTCACGCATGCGTTTACGTTCAGTGACGTCATGTTTGAAATTAATTGAAACTGACTGGGCTTTTGAGTTAATATTAAGTGGATTTTTAAATATTAGCTTAATAATCGGTATACTACCAGAGTTTCTTATGTAGGTGCAATATAAACTAACCTCGTGACTTCGTATTCTCGTATTTATTAAATTTTCTGTATTTATCAGGTCTGGAAATTGGAATAATAGCCGTGGTGGTAACGGCGGTTCCAAGTTTGGAGGAGGAGGAGGAGGAAGGTTTGGTAGCAATGGGGGAGGTGGGAGATTTGGAGGAAGTGGTGGAGGCTATGGGAACAAAAAAGAATTCTCAGGCGGTCAGAACATGCGTCGGCCCAACTGGGATTCAATGTCCCTTCAACCTTTTAACAAAGACTTCTATAATCCTCCTGCTACAGTACTTAATAGATCTGCTTATGAAGTTGAAGAATACAGAAATGAACATGAAATCACCATAAGTGGTGTTGATGTTCCTAACCCAATTCAAAAGTTTGATGAAGCTAACTTCCCAGACTATGTAATGCAGAGTATAAGCAATTCTGGGTATAAAGATCCTACACCAATCCAAGCACAAGGCTGGCCTATTGCTATGTCTGGTAAAAATTTAGTGGGTATTGCACAAACAGGATCAGGAAAGACCTTGGCTTATATTCTGCCAGCCATTGTACACATCAACAATCAACCACCTATTAGAAGAGGTGATGGCCCCATTGCTCTTGTTTTGGCACCAACTCGGGAGCTTGCCCAGCAAATCCAACAAGTTGCAACTGACTTCGGTAATGCAGCATATGTTCGCAATACATGCATTTTTGGTGGAGCTCCAAAGAGAGAACAAGCACGTGACCTAGAACGAGGTGTAGAAATTGTCATTGCAACACCAGGAAGATTGATTGATTTCCTTGACAAGGGAACTACAAATCTCCAACGGTGCACCTACCTTGTACTAGATGAAGCTGACCGTATGTTAGATATGGGTTTTGAACCTCAAATTAGAAAAATCATAGAGCAAATTCGTCCTGACAGACAAACTTTGATGTGGTCAGCAACATGGCCTAAGGAAGTTAAGAAGTTAGCTGAAGATTACCTTGGTGACTATATGCAAATTAACATTGGATCGATGCAGTTATCAGCTAATCACAATATCCTACAAATTGTTGATATATGCCAGGAACATGAGAAGGAAAATAAGTATGTATTTGTTTAATAGAAGTAACAAAATAATAATCTCCGATTATTATTCTGTTACTTCTATTAAATATTGGTATGATGATATTTTTTCGAATGAATAAATGATTAAATTATTTTTTTATTATCCTCTAAGAAGATCTGAGCTTTCTTTTAATATATATTTACTACTCAAGTTTTGCACACATTGAAATGTTTATATATTTTGTTCACAGATTAAATACATTACTTCAAGAAATTGGAGAAAGTCAAGACCCTGGATCAAAAACAATCATATTTGTTGAAACTAAGAGGAAAGTAGAAAACATAACTAGAAATATTAGGCGTTATGGTTGGCCTGCAGTCTGTATGCATGGTGACAAAACTCAACAAGAAAGAGATGATGTTCTTAGACAATTTAAACAAGGCAGAGCCAATATACTCGTTGCCACCGATGTTGCAGCAAGAGGACTTGGTGAGTCTAAATCAACAAAGTTTGATGTTAGTCAAACAAATTTGACATGTGTATTTATCAAAAATGTTTGTTTTATATTTTCAGAGGCACTGGCGTTATGTTATTGTGTTCTATTTGATTACTGTCCTAAATTTGCGGACATGTTACTGCAATGGATATGTAGATAAGACATTTTTCTGATGCAGTTGTAACCTTAATGCAGAATGCAATAACTCGTCATTTTAAAGGTGCCTCGAAAGTGCCTTTCACTGATTGGACCCGCGGCCGGAAAGCTTGATAGTATGTCCATTCGGATACACTTGAAAGTTGAAGAAAACCTGGTGATGCACAAGAGTTAAATAATTTGCAAAGATAAGAATAGACAAGTGCATTGTTGAAAAACTTGACCAACAGTTGAAATAATTATCGGCAAGAGGTCAAGGGTTTTCTGTTTCGGCCATAATGGAGTTTTTCAAGGGGCTATTGCTAGTTTGAGATACCATGAAATAAAGTTGTGCCCTAAAGAAGACTCCAGGGTTCCGAGTGAGAGGCAAAAGTAACTTGATTTTCAACATTTGTTTGTGTAACTCAATCATGTAAGTAATGTTGAGTTGCCATGGCTAGGATATTTTTAAAATGCCTAACAGTTCACTTACAAGTTTGCAACAGGTTTTTCTATAAGTATGATGATATAACTAAGGACCTTATTTTTCAGATACTGTAAATGATGAATTCATTTAATGGTTGAATTCTTGAGTTGTGACAATATCTTAATAAAACAGAAAAATTGGTCCTAAATCTGTTTTGAGCTTATTTTGAACTACATTATGAATTCTAGAATTCCAATTAAAATAAAATTATGTTTACAGATGTTGATGGTATAAAATACGTAATAAACTTTGATTATCCTAATTCATCTGAGGATTACATTCACCGTATTGGTAGAACTGGACGTTCTAAATCAAAAGGAACTTCATATGCATTTTTCACACCTTCAAACTCCAGACAAGCGAAAGACCTTGTCTCTGTCTTGCAAGAAGCAAACCAGGTTGGTATTTAATTTAAAAAAAATTCTCCTCATACCTTTGGCATGGGTACGTTTTTCAATAGCGTGACATGAATGCAAGTATGAGGTACATAATTTACAGCTACATGCCTTCGGTGTCCACATTACTATTTATCTGGATCCCATCCTCAGATGCTGTGACAATTTTAAATTGATTAGAAAAAACAGATTGGAAAAGTCCTTTCAAGAATGTGGTGTTTAATCTTTATTTGTTTTCAGATCATCAGCCCTCAGTTACAATCCATGGCTGACAGATGTGGTGGTGGAGGTGGCTGGAACAGAAATAAGTTTGGAGGTGGTAGCCGGGGTGGTACTTTTAGGAGAGGGGGAAACTTCGGAAGGAGTAATGGTTCCAACAGTTCCCACAAGAGATTTAATGACTATTGAAATAGATTTAACTTAAACTAAGTAGCTAATCCTCAAATATTAAGTGTATGTATCTGTATTTAATGTGTGAAACTGATGTCAAGTTGTATTACTTAGTCCAAATAGACATTTTTTCCAATGTACTATGTGATTATTACAGTACAAGTAGAGTTAGCTTGAAGAAGCATCTAGTTAATTTTCTTTGTTGTTCTGTGATAATTTTGTGAGGATGAAGCGCTGAAGTAATTTTAAGTACTTTGTACCTATGTCTTCTAATATTTATTAGTTTTGTATTCAGTTCTCTTTAACTTTAATTGGAAACTTACCAATACTTTGAACTTGTAAATCTCTTGTAAGGGACAAAATAGCAGTTTTATCATTCCAAACATTTCAAAATAAAATAAAAAGTTTAATACTTATTTCTTTTATTTTAAACAAATAACCCTGACATACTATCTGCTATAGATCCAAAGCTAAGTGACGTATAAAATTACTGGTTATTCAAAATAACGATGTAAATAAACTTAACTTCACCATTTGAAAGGTATAGTGGAAATTATTAAGCTATAATCTACGCATTTTGTTTTTAACTAGGTACCTGTTCATACAAACCATTAATATACCCTTATCGGTTAAATTGATTGTTATTTGGTTATTAAGATTGATGTCTTGTTGGAGATGGTTAAACGCTAACCGGCTAATGAGGTAAACTTTTTACGGGAACGAAGCCGCGAGTAAGTGTTGTGTATATATATATATAATCAATAGAAAATGCGTATCTATAAAAAGAGCGATAGAATACAAAAGGTGTTTAGTACCTTTTTTGTCTATATGTACAGGTAATTGCAAACATCGCGATTTTCACACGTAGATTAAGCGTATCTCGCAGTCTATTTCAATCAATTCCGATATCAGGAAAAAGAGTTTATCGCATTTAAAATTGTTTTCTCTGTATTGTATACCAATAAAAATCAATAGAAACCGCGTATCCGTAAATTTAATCTTTTATTTACCTAAAAATATAAAATTAGATTCTTAGACGTGATTCACTAAATCCGCAAGTCATGAACAGAAATAAAAGCTAGCTAGTATTATAAAAAAATTGAAATAAAATTGTTATAAATTATATATTTTCTTTAAATTATGTTATATGTAGATTATACAATGAATTAAAACTATATTTCTGACACTGTCTTTCTCGCAGTGACCATATACTGTGTACTAATATGTACAAACTACAGAATTCTGCTTTATCTATGATCCTCTTACCTCATAAAGTCACATCGATTAATTTTTTAGGTTAGATCAATGCGTATTGCATACTTGCTTATTATTTATTACTGTATGGGTGGATAAATATTAATAGACGGTAGTATTTCATCAAAATGGCTCATAGTATACTGAGAAATTTTTTGAGACGCAAAGACATATCAGTAATGTGAGTTTTACTGAGTTAACTTATTTGTAATTTTCACTTCGAAAAAGTGTTACTTATAATATTAATCTTATGTTACAGTTTGTGTCCAAGTATAAAGTGTTTAAATTCGTCAAACTCGGCTTTTAAACAAATAATTCGAACTGCAGTGTCCTATGACCATTCTCCATTACAATGGAATGTGCAACAGAATGAAATATACAATAAAAATCGATTTTATTCAACAAATGCAGCACATAAAACTGATGAAGAATACATATCTGAAAATAAAATTACCATAGTTGGTGAAGATGTACCTAGCCGCTATAAAGATATTGATGGAAGTGGATTTCCAGAATACATCAAAGCCTTTTTAAAGGAGCAAGGTCTTACAACTCCTACAGTAATACAGTCTCAAGGTTGGCCAATTGCATTGGCTGGCAATAATTTTGTGGGTATTGCACAAACTGGTACAGGTAAAACTTTAGCTTATCTTTTACCAGCAGTTGTACATTTAAAAGAGACTGTAGGCAGGCGAGGTAGAGGGCCTAGAGTTTTGGTTGTAGCACCAACCCGGGAATTGGCCAGACAGATTGAGGAAGTAGCAAAAGAGCTGGCTAGCTCTTTAAATATTCGTTGTTTATGTATTTATGGAGGAGTTAGTAGAGGTAGACAGGCAGATGAACTCAGATCAGGAATAGATATATTGATTGCAACACCAGGAAGACTTAATGATTTTATAGATAGTAAGGTCACAAACCTTGCCAGATGTACATATGTTGTGTTAGATGAAGCTGATAGGATGTTAGACATGGGTTTTGAACCTCAAATAAGAAAAGCATTGGAAGGAGTACCTCATGAAAGGCAAATATTGATGTTTTCTGCAACATGGCCTAAGGAAGTGCAGTACCTGGCGAAAGACTATTTGGGCAAGTTTGTTCAGGTGAACGTAGGTTCAACCGATTTGACTGCAAACCATAATATCAAGCAAAATTTTTATGTTGTGGATCAGGAAGAAAAAATGGATAAGTAAGTTGATCATATAGCTTTTATGTGAAGCACACAGTTATAGATGACAACTGGTTATCCAAATTCAATTCTCACTTAGAGAAAAGCAGAATCTGATTTACAGATTTATCTACATAACTACCTCAATTTTACATTATTTTATAATGAAATGTTCCTATAGACTGTTAAGTCCTAATGTAACTATATGTATAGTTATCTATTGGTTTGCATCTTTTAGATTTAAACAGATAATGCATGATATCTCTGGAGATGGATTTGGTAAAATCTTAGTATTCACAAATACTAAGAGGTTTGTGGACAGTTTGGCCCTGACACTAAGAAGAAATAAGTGGCCTGCTGTTGGTATTCACGGGGACAAGTCACAGCTGCAAAGAGATGTCATTATTAACAAATTTAAGAATGGCAATACTAATATATTAGTTGCAACTGATGTTGCTGCTAGAGGCTTAGGTATTTTTTTTTATATTTAAAATTTATGTATTAAAAATGTGTTCATATAGGATTTTGGATAGTTCTTACTTTAATAGTTTAGTAGAACTGTACTGTGATAATTATATCAATTTAATTTAAAATATCTTAATAAAAGAAAATTTAGTAAAATTATATTCATTACTATTACATAGCATATAAATTGTTTTATTATCAGCAATTACATTTAACAAAGTTACATTTTTTCTTATTACATGTTACAGATGTTGATGGTATTACACATGTCATAAATTATGATTTCCCAAATACATCTGAAGATTACATTCACCGAATTGGGCGTACAGGTCGTTCTCAGAATAAAGGTGTTTCTTACACAATTCTTACACATGATGATGGACGACATGCTAAAAGTTTGATAGCTGTCTTAAAAGAAGCCCAACAGGTTAGATTTTTCTTTATAACCAGGATTTTTGGTCTTATAAGTTCTAAATATTCAGCACTAGCTGAGACTACTTCTAAATTGATTGTTAAAGTGACTAATAAAGGTTATTATATTTAACTAGAGATTTAATTAGTAAAACGTATATATCATATAGCTACCGAAATCTGCTCACCCATGATCATTCACCCAGTCTAAAATTTCGAAATTTGATCAAAATCAGTTCTGCCGGATTGCAGCACAAAAAGAACACATAAAAATTTAAATTTTTGTTTTAACATTTTTGTAGGAAGTGCCTCAGGAACTAGAACACCTGGCGAGAGACTTTGATAATACTAAAGAGATTGAGAGACGGGTGAAACAAAAACAACGACCGAAAACCTACAACTTTAGAAGTAATAACAACAGAAGATGGCAAAATTACGATAGAAATAATTATTATTAGTTCAATATTATTAATTCATATTTCCTGATGCATTAGGCATCTTCAGCGCTGTACTGTGATCAGGTGTAGATGTAATTAGAATTGGTAGTAATGTAAGTTAATTATAATCTTTACAAACAACTGGTTTACTTTTTTATTTTGATCTAAGTCACATTTAGAATATTATAAATCGCCTTTGACATGTTAAAAGGACATGTTTTATTTAAATTAAAACCTATATTTGGAGCTCGCTTTTGTCCACCACTTCTACTGATTTCTTATATTAATAAGTCCAGAGTAATTTGAGGTAATAATTTATCTATTTCAAAGTACATAACTGTATAATAGCGAAAGTGGTGAAATTCTTAAATATGTTACAAGTACCACCCTAATTTGTCTGATGTAATAAATATTTATAAAATATTGAGCTCTATGTAAGCTAAAGTTGCATAAAGAAATACGCATTTAAAAATTTATATTAAAATGTTAGAAATTAACACAACGGTAATATGTTGTATAGAGACACATAACAAGTATATTTTATTTTAATAACAATGATATGCATTAAATATATCGATTCATACACCTTTATAGTCTTAAAGCTGAAAAAGGTTTTTATATGTATAAAGGCTATTTCTTAGATAATTGAACAAGTTGCTATGGCTACAGCATTTTAAATGTCATGCGGTATGACGTATGCAGTTAAATATAAATAAATTATTTTAATATAAATTATGTAATTCAGATGCCAATATGGCCTTGTTACCAGACCTTGATGTGAGAACTGTGTTAAATGTGGTTAAAGAAAATTATGAGAAAGAAAACTTGGTTAGTGTGTTTAATTTTCATGTTGACGTGTAATGTTTATGTAAGTTATTGGTACATTAATAATCGCTTTCAGAAAACCTTTGCCATTCGTATGATTTATGTTGGAGAACATTGTTTGACAAAGGATGAAATAATAAAACATTTTGAACAAACGATACACGACGTAAATTCTTGTTACTGTGAAATAAACGTTCACGGCTTTTTACTTGTTTATGAGAGCTACTTTGTCCATATAGTAGAGGTTGGTTAAAATACTAATTTTATATAATCACATTAGTCTTGTATGTAAATTATTAAACTATCTGAAACCAATTATTGGCCACTTGTACCGACGTTTAATTTATCTCAGCGAAGTTAATTCTCCATTAGGTTTTAATAATGAATTTTAATATAGGTAAAAAGAACTGTACTGTAGCTGTGTCTTTGCTTAAATATTAAACATGCCACTCATTTTAATACGGTTTCGATACGCTTCATGGAATGTTTATAAATAGGCAATAATATAACCTAAATTACTCTTCCGTATTAATTTATCTTAGTAAGTAGTAAATTAAGTTATAGGTTTATTTTTATTTTTATTATAATCCCTTCAACGTCGACCAGAGACGTTTGAATTTAGAACCTTTGATCTTTTCCCTTCGCCTTCTGTAAATTCCATAGCTATGCTTATAGGGCTCTGAAGATACAATACACAGACATTTAAGGTTTCTCTTTAATCGAGAAGAAAAATGGATAGAATATATGAAAAAACAAGACGAGGAAGCAGCGAATACAGATGATGAAATGGAGGGTATTAAACTGCTTGAAGAACCTGTAGAAATTGTTGACAGAAAAATGTTCAAGCGTTTAAAAATGTTAATGGTTTATCATTCTATTACAATAGTAAGTTTACTACCTACAATAAATAATCCATCAAAGCTAAGAAAATGAAATTTTTCTATTTCGTCTATTTTTGCAAATAGAAGATGTAAACAGGAGGCAGAACCTAGTTTTATCGTTTACAGAACTGATAACTTAAGCATATTATGATCTAAAACCAAATGATTAATATAGCAAATGATATAGATATGTTTGTAGCGTTTATTCGACGATTGGAAAGCGGTTATCGCTCGACCACCATCACTTGTCGGAAAACTGGATGTATTTGGCCCTCTAGCAGATCATGTGGAACAATTGAGAATATGCCTGGACAAAATCAGAAAGCTTTGTACACTTGCCCAGGACGATGAAGATGTAACTATCGATATATGTATTTTATTAACACGGGGCGGGTGGCTTTTTTTTTAATCGTAATTTTCAATGCATACATTTATCCTTTAAATATTACACTTTATTAGTAAGCTTATTTGAAATTATTTTATGAAATAATTAGCGGACAGTCAAAAAAATATAAAACGTGTCTCTCTTACAAGTAGGTCCAATTTTTATTTTGATATTACAATTCGACACTTCATTTTTATTTATATCTCTTCTAATTAGATATACATAAGACTTATTATTTATTTATTAGCGAAAGGTATTTTAAATAGTAGCCTTGGTTGTATATGTGTCTGTCCGTTATCCTAAAAGTTTAAACACGATATATCACAGGAATTTTTGATTTTACAAACATGAACTTAGGTTCTTCTTAGGACTTACACGTTCCTTTATTTAACTTGCTACTTTTGACTTAATTTATTATTATTTTATTCCAGTTATCGTTCATTGGTTTGAGCGCAAATGATCCTAAAATGGAAGCATTGCCGGAAGTGGCTTTACTGGATTTTCTACTTCAATCACAGCACATCTTGGATTTGCGTCATGTAGTGCATCTGCACCGTCGTGTCGATGATTACCCGTTTTATTTCGGTAATAACATACCTTAGCATTTAATACACATTTTCCATTTGGAACTTCCGTCCAACTTTAAGTCTTAAGTGTACTATAGTAAATTTGCAATTATTATAACGACGTTCTCGTTTATTTTTAATATTTACTCAATAATTACGCTACGTGTAATTAGCAAAAATTGACAATATGATATATTTTTTCAACAGAAAAAGTGTGGCCACTACCAACGCATTTCACACCACGACATCTATACAAGTTAAAGGTTGATGATTCCTTTGTTGAACCATTACCGGTCATGCCTTGGGAACTTGTAAAGAAGGAAGTCGCTGAAGATGAAGAAAGAGAAGAACAGAGTGGCAGCTCTTCTAGTGATTAAGCTTTTGTTAATTCTTGAGTTATTTCCATTTCATAAACAGAATGCTGTTATAATCTATAAATATTGTATATTTGCAACAAGTAGGTAATATTTTTAACTTGTGCTGAATAAATCAAGTTTGTAATGTGATTTTTATAATAATAAATGGTAGTATCAAAATATTGTGATTTTATTTAATAAAAGCAAATTAATGCTTTTTTAATAAATAAATTTTGCTTATCTTTACTAATATTATAAATGCGAATGTTTGTATGTATGGATGTTTATTACTCTTTCACGCGAAAACTACTGAACAGATTTTAATGATACTTTATATAAACATAGTTCATATAACAGAACAATACTTAGTCTATAAATTATAAAAATGTGACATGAGTGAAACCGCGGCGTATTGCTAGTAGTTCGATATTTTCGTTGTGTCTATGATGATGTGGCCTCAGAAAAATTATAAATTTGATAACGACTTTGTTACGTCGATAAAAGCACTACGCAGTTGTTACTATAGAGATGATAAACTAATATAAGGGAAGCTTGTGGTTGAATAGTATTAGATATTTTTTCTATCATGCAGAAAAGAAAGGAAAAGAAAATTCATGTAAAAACTGTGCCTGGCGTGAAACTTCCACCGATAAACCACTTGGAAAGTTTGGGTGACGTGCGTACTATTTTAGATGTAGATCCACATTTCTATTCTTTAATTGACGGAAGACCTATCAGGCCAAATAAATCTTTACTTAAATATAAACAAAATATAAGAGATATTGCGCTAAAACGAACACTTTATGGATTTTTAGTCGACGAAATATTTCGGATTAATAGAGAAATAGAGACAGAGAAGAAAAAATATGAAATGGCTTCCAAACACTTTGACGAATACCAATACAGCTTTGACAAGTTCCTCGCTCATGATAATAATAAAACTATAGCAATTATGAAGCAATCTGACAACTTATCGAAGGATTTAACCAAACAGATAGAAGAACACAAAAAAGCAAATTATGAATATGCTACTCTTAAATCTAAATTACAGTATATATATGAAACGTTACAAATATTACTTTCGTTTCAATGTTTTCTATATAACGCTGCCCCTATAATGTGGCGTGAAACTGTACCTACACCAATCGAAAAGTTTGATGTCTTCACGACTGATTCAACAGATATTTTTTGTGAGATTAATATTAACGCTGTAAAAGAAACATTAAGTGAATTACCACAATCATGTCTATATTTTGAAACCCCTAAGCAACTTTTAGACGTTTTTAGTACACTTGAAAAACAAAATTTGAATTATCTATTAGTGACCGAGGAGTTGAATGCTGAAAAACAACAGTTTTTAAAATCTGTTCAAAGATTAAAAAGTTTGATGGATACAGAACTACATTATATACAGCAGAAGGTAATTCTGTTATTTTTTTATAGTATACAAATTTTAAAAATAACTTTTATTAATATGTATGTGTATGTAATATAAATCCTTAACGTTTTTACAGATTAAAGAGACTGAACAAATAATTCTATGGAACGAATCAAGAGAAGTAGAACTAAAAGAGGTGTTTTACAAAATTATAAATAAAAATATTCGATATTTAACATCTTCAGATACTGCTCTTCAGATATTCAATTACGTTGAATTCACATTTGAGCATATAATTGCACCAAATGACACAAATCTAAGTCCTTTGGAAATGATGTTATGCCTTGAAAGGGAATTTAATAACATAACATTAGATTTAACTGCATTTGATTTGGAAGATATCAAGGCCATTGAAAAGGAAATATACAGCGAAGGAGTAACTGACATAAATCAAGCAAAATTAGCTCATAAATTACTTAAAAATGTTGACAAAATGAGTAAACGGCTGAAATCGGCGTACGAACCTTC
>JAOSYY010000012.1:2904411-2916824 GCA_025727935.1 Hebomoia glaucippe | reverse complement strand
CAAGCAAAATTAGCTCATAAATTACTTAAAAATGTTGACAAAATGAGTAAACGGCTGAAATCGGCGTACGAACCTTCTCATAAACCCATTTTTTATTAGAATTGTATAATTATTACATACTTTTTTATTCTTGTAACTATCGACTGCACGACTTTTAAAAATAATAAAGTAAGTTATTTTTATTCACATTGTGGTAATGAGCCACATTTGTCAATTACTCCATTATAAAATAATTTAAATATAACAACGACACGTGTTCAACAAAGAGCATTATTATTCCGAAGGGAAATCTTTCAAACAACTGAAACTAAGCTATGATTGATAATATGATAAGGGGATTGTGTTAAACCAAGCAAAAAGAATGAATGAAGCTTTGAATTTTTTTAACTCATTTTTATCTTAAGCTGTTTATTTGCGCATCTATAGCACACAGATCAGCATTCTGTTAATTGAGGAGTATGAATTAAAGCATTTGTGAGAGTTGAAGAAATAAACAAGTTTAGCTAGGATTATAATAAGTGGAAAACGTTTTCTTTACCTGAAATTGGAAGAGGTTTATTTTATATAGATTTTAGATTAGTCTTCTTTTATCAAATAAACACTGTATCACAATTATTCTATGGTATCATCTGACATAATTATTTTCTATTAAAAGACATTGTCAAACAAGAATATATAACATTTTGAGAAATATGTATTAATAAAATCTAAATATATTTTTAAAACTTTGTACGTGTTAGATTTGATATTGGAGATTTTAAAATGTCGTGCTTAAAAGAAGAACGTGAGCCGATGCATCCTTTGAAAACATTGGATATTATTTTTCGACGACGATATGTGCCAAATACTCAGCACTACTTTACTAATCGTATTAAGGCCGTTAAGAAGGACGAAGGCAAGGGAAAACCATCACGCTCTTTCCTTGTTCCAAGGTCTGAAAAATTACTTTCTTATATTAAGTACAGTGACCGTAACGAAAAATTGATAAGCAAACGACGTTTATTTCAACCCCTTCATTTAAAAGATAATTTGAGAATTGCCGCAACAAGAGATATTTCTAAGAGACTTTATTTGGAGGAGCCTCCAGATGACATAGAGACAGTTTTAAAAATTCACCCAGAGTTTTATACAGTGATAGAAGGTCGCCCCTTGCGATGTTTTGACGATATAAAAGTTTATGTTAGTAATATACGGAATTATGCTATGAATCGTCAACAAATTGGCTATCGAAGGGACTTGATTTTAAAAATAGATCAGAGCTTAGTAGAAGAAACTGAAGAACACGATAGAATTGTCGTTAAATTAAAACAACACATCAAAAATTTTCAAAAGTTTTTGACGGAAGATTATAAGAAAGCTTGTGCTCATGTATCTAAAACTGAAAAAGTATATGGTGAGTTGGTTACAAAAAATTCCGAATTTTTGGGTTACGTTTCAAAGATCACCCTATTAAATAATATTTTATTTAAATATGATGCCATTCGGAGCGTTTTAAAGATTTACAGAAGTTATTTATTATTTGTCGCCCCTCTTTCGTGGAGACAAAAGTATGATGAGAGTTTGAGAGATCGAATTCAATCAATACAATTTGAAACAGGCGAATTTGCTACGGACAATGATTTAGTGGAAACAATGGATATTGATAAAATGATCGAAGTCGCTAAGCAAGAGTTAGAGAATCCTCTTCCAGCGTGCTTATATTTCAAACGACCTGAACAAATGATGTATTTATTCAGGATTATGGAATTACAGAGTAGGGAATATTTAATACAACTTTCGAAAACAGATGCACCATTTAGAATTTTACAAGACCGCATTAAACAATTGAAACAAGTGACAAAACAAGAGCTAGATCACTTCCAGTACTATATTAATCATATCAATAATGAGATTTCTAGAGAAACTTTTAATGAAAATTATTTGAAAGAAAAGTTTTTCCGAATACTAAGTACTACATTTTATGATAGCGTAGCTAGTCGCAATACATTAAAACTGAGGATATGTATTGAATATGTGTACGAACAAATTTTTGGAAAATGTGAGGAAGGACATCAGAGTATTCAAGATCCAATGAAAATACTTGAAGTTATGTATGAAGATTATAATTTACGCTTGGATTCGTTAGATTTCAAGATCGTCAATCAGGCGCGTAATGATTTCTTTGCCCAAGATTTGAAGACTATGACGAATGCTTATAAGGCCCAACGCGAGCTCAGAGCATTTAGAGAGATGACAAATGCAATGAATAAAGCATTTTTGCCACCAGCAAAATATAGTCGACCAGTATTTAAAAAGTTTCTGGATAAAAAGAGTAGAATTGCCTTAGCTATCGCTGAAAGAAGGAAATCTCAACTCATGAACGGCGAAAGACCAAAGCCTAAGAAATATAAAATAAGTCCCGAAGAAAAGGAAGGTCTTCTTTTCTTTACTGATTGGTGTGAGGGAACTAATCCAGGACCATACTTGGAGGAGTATTATAGATACGTTAAGCCTGCATTTGAATGGGTCCCTCGCAAATCTGTATTTCCTTGAATATTAAATACTTTATATTAAATGTTATATGGATCTTTTTTAAATCTGGATGGCTGTTATCTAGCGACGTGTTTATAATAAATAGCTGTTATAATTTGTTACTTTATTTACATATTTTTACTGATAATGAAGGGAAGACCTTCCATTGTTACAAAGGTAGACAAACCGATGCAAAATAAATTTGTGTTGGATCCGTTGGAGCACACGTTTAAACTCTTGAGTGATCAAGAAAAAAAGAAATGTAGTAATTCGTATAACATACCGAAAGAAGAAATTTTGCCTGTACGTGCATTGAAAAGAACAAACATCTTATTACCTTTCAAGTTGTTCATGAAAAAACAGGATAGTATAAGATTTAAAAAGAGTACAGCAATAAGTATATACGATAAACATAAAATTCATCCCAAAGGGATAAGGTATTTAATAACTGACCTACCGACTTCGGAAATTCAAGCAATAACTGATTTAGATAATTTTTTCTTTAAAAATCTGAACGGTCATCCAAAAATCATCGACGACCCAGTTTTTAAATCCTTAAAACGAATGCTGAATGATTTTATTAGAATCTCTCAAGAGATCGGATATAAGGAAGATCATATTTTAAACATAGATATCAATAAAAGAAATGAAAACCGTATTTATGAATTAAGTACAACGAGACTTACCGATCAGGCTAATTATTTCGACAGTTACATTTCAGAAGACTATCATCATTCTATGTCTCTTTTAGGGCAGTGGGAGAGATTGGAACACAAAGTTGAAGTAAAGGTTAAGGAATTACAAAATTTAGCCAATGAAATGTTCAATATAAGATCACGAATAATTAGTTTAGATTATAAATACAGTCAGCAACAAAAGTATGGCAGATTTCTGTATTATCTTTCTCCCCCAATATGGCGTTTACATAACAGAGAATTTGCAAGATCAGTTGAAATTGAAGCAAAAGGGTTTGATTATGGTGAGTCTCATGACGAAGACACTTTTTCTGTTATTTTTGAGAAGGTACGTAATATTTGTTATGGAAAGCCAATACGACCTGTGCTTTATTTTAATCGTCCTGATGAAATAATGGATGTCTTTGATATGATGGAAGAACAACAATTAAATTATTTCGCACATGTAACACACTTAACTCCTTATATAAAGAATTTAAGACAAAGTTCGCAAGCTCTTAAAAATATAATCACTCTAGAGAGTGCATCTATCGTAAATTCAATTGAAATATTTAAAAATCATTTAAA
Source organism: Hebomoia glaucippe (assembly GCA_025727935.1). NCBI lineage: Eukaryota > Metazoa > Arthropoda > Insecta > Lepidoptera > Pieridae > Hebomoia > Hebomoia glaucippe. Next base: position 2,913,051 of record JAOSYY010000012.1, on the reverse strand, counting down.
TTTTTATGAAGGACGATGTGCACACTTAAAGAAAAAATTTTATAAAATTTTGTTTGGAATGTTTTATGAGGCGGTTGGTGCATTAGATGTTTTAAGATTACGTCTAAACTTGGAGTTTTGTTTCGAAAAAATTCTGTTAGATAAACCAACGAATATGGACATATTTACTATCGCGAAACATCTAGAAAATTTTTACATGGACTATTCATATAAATTAGACAATATTCGAAGTGAAACAGTTCGTCAATCCGTTTTAAGGCATCAAGAAACGGAGAAGCAAACATTTATCAGAGCCAAAAAGGCAACTAAAGAATTGAGACTTTTTCATAGATTGGAAAAACAATTACTTCGCGCACATGGGTTAGAATATTCGAATATAAGTACACCGGAAAAAGTAAAGGTGCGTTATCGTTGGCCGCGAAACAAGGGAAATAGTGCTAGTACATCGTTCGATATTAAAAAACGTGAATCATTGACAGCAGACGAGGAGGAATATCTGGCACTATTTACTGATTGGACTGCGGATGAAAATCCAGCCAAGTATCTCCAACGCCTTAGTACATAACTTTGACTCTTCATATCCCGTTAATTCTATACTCCCTTTTTCGTAGTTAGGTCTGAATCAAAAAGAAACGTCGCACATTTTAATGAAAACAGACTTTATTATGGGAATCAATACGTAGACAGAACATTTATTTTAATGAACAATACAATAATTATAATAATGCATCAATAGTATCAATAAAACAGTTTTTTTTTCAACAAAATATAATATGACCTACACATACAAATGTTTGGTTTCTTGGTATTGACGAATTACTACATATTACGGAATTTACATATTTACAGGGAGCTTAAGATAAATTATGGTAGAAGCATCGTTATTTAAATATAGATAGATCTAAATAATTCTAAATTGCCTTATAGCTCTTATATACGATCTGATTTTCTTGTATTTCGACGCGACGTCTAATGCGGTTTCTCTTTCAGCCAATCCGGATTGCAATACGGGCCGATTATATTGATTCTACTAAATAAATAAAAGTTAGAGAAGCCACTACATGTCACAAAAACAGATCATATATATAGTTTATAAGGGTAAATAAATAAATACTTAATTAAATCGTAGTTTTAAACGATTAGACAGAGTTTTGAATTGTGAAAAGTTTAGTAATAAAAATTCACACGCTCATACCTATTTACATTTATGTACAAGAGTTTTAGAGGAAAACATTAAAAGCCTCTTTTGAAATTACAAGCCCTTTACGAAAACAAATCTTATAAGTAATATTTTTGGGATCAAAGCTATGCAAGTACGAGTGAGTTGGGAAAGGATCTTGTTTAACAATTCAATCCGACTTTATCAAACATTGCGAAGAAATATATAGATGATTTCCATAGTTGGTTTTTCAGATGTTTTATAATGATTATCCCTTATTTAACAAATTTTGTATGATAGCGGAAAAAATATAACTTTGAGATGAACCTTTTAGGCGTTTAATAACATTGAAAGATGAGCAACAACAATATTGAAACTACCTAGTACAATAGTACCCAACGATATATTCACCGAATTAAAAACATTGTGTTGCTAAAGCAAATTGTAACTCAATTACTTACAGATACACAATACTTAGTCTTGTCTAAACTTATTGATTTTATAATATAATTAAATTGTTATAGTCTGTTATTATTTATAAATGGTCCCACACAATTCTGTGAGCCAAATTAACTTGTTTGCTTTTATCTAATTTCTATTACAATAAGTTTTTGGGGATTACATAATCAGTCCTACAATCATGACACACAAAATTAAATATATATAATAAGCTACTTTGCATTAAAACCTTATGAACTTCTTTTTTAACTAGCTATTTTCAAAAGAAAATGACTAGTCTCTTAATTAATTTATCAAAATATTCGTTTCCTTCAAAATGTTCAATATATCTTGAGCAACATTATGATGGAATATTTTCATAAGACGTTACAAATCTAGAGTAAAAACAATATTTGGTGTTTCTACCGTGGACATAGCAGTATTCATACCTTGGCGGTATGTAATGCTTCATCGTTCATGGTAATGATAAACTTTAACCATATAGTCTTTGCTGTATGAGTTGTTTATCTAACCCGTTTCTTCTGTAATTTCGCAAGTTTTCTTCTTTTGAGGATCATTTCATATAACGCATCCAGACCTTCGTGGAGACCTTCACCAGTGATGGCGCATGCAGGCTGGACATGCCACGAATGTGCGTCTCTCGAACCGTGAGGTGAAGACACTAACTCATGAAGTCCTAAAAGTTTTTCCAATTCACGAGGTTCCTTCGCGCCCGGCAAATCTTGTTTATTCGCGAGCACAAGTATTGGTACACCTGTATTATCCGGGGACTTTGCTGTCCTTATAAGTTCCATTTTAGCTTCTTCCATTCTTTCGACATCTACAGAGTCAAGCACAAATATTATTCCATCAGTACACCTCGTATAAGATTTCCACAGTGGTCGCAGCTTTTCTTGACCACCGACATCCCACACAAGAAAGTTGACACCTTTGGACTTTCCAATGGTACCTTTAACTTTCTCGCAATTAAAACCAATTGTAGGGACTGTATTAAGGTATTGGTCGAATTTAAGTCTATACAGTGCAGTAGTTTTTCCAGCGGAGTCCAGTCCGAGCATTACCACGTGCAGGGTGCCTTGCGTGGATGGCAACGCATCGAGCAGGCTCGAATTTTTGCCCATGTTTGCACCCATGCTGCGTTGCGATGGGTCCACTATCTGACACTTTCATCTGACCGTAGCATTATGAACTGCCACCTGAAACGAAAATACTATTCATATATTCTCAAGAATTACTTAATATCATGTTCTATTTATCTATATATATTAATACTATTGTTTATACTGTTCGTTACATCAAAATCACAGTTCTTTCTTAATGCATCTGAAAATATATACGGTGCTTATAAAAGTAATACAATTTACATCCTCTGCCTGTCGTTCTATTATTTATTAATCTTCTTAATAACTAGATCGATTGTGATGAGATTCTTTAGCAGATAATATAAGCTACTTTAATTTCAAAATCATCACCAGCATCATGTTACATAAAGTCAACGCTGGTTACACCATTAGAAGTTGTAGAATTAATTTAAATAATTGATCAATAAATCCGAATCATAACCAATTTGCATCAATTGCATATTTTTAAAGTTGTATTAATGTATTAAAGTAGTTAGTATGCGGTATGTAGCTACAACCTTACTTAGAGCACTTCAATAAGCAGTTCAACGTTCATTGCAGCCAGACAACCTATATTAGAATTCAATAACGGTGCACTACGATAGCGGAGAGGGGGAATGTACAGACGAGACAAAATGTCGCCACGGTGCCCTTATAGAAGTTATACACCTTTCACAAGCAGACCTGTACGAATTTCATGTTCTTTTCAACCGACTTCATTATAAAGTAGATATCTTTCAATATGTCTATAATTTGTATGAATTAAATTTACTATTCATGTGCTACCCCCATTATACTCTCTTCAATATCATTGTTAAAATATGCCAATAAAGCCTTTTTTATGGAATCGTCTTCAAAATTACAAAAAATTACAATTTATTACGACAGCAAACATTTTAAAAAATACGTCTTGTAGATAAGTTTCTCTCTTGGTCCTTTTAACATGTTTTCTAATAAATATTTTAAGCTCTCACATTAGTATTGGATTAAACAGTACATATAAAAGTCAGCATCAAAGGTTCGACGACTTTTTGCACGGTTACTGCGTCCTGAACGCAGTTAACTTTGCTTGTTATTTTTGACTTTGCTGGCCAACGACCTCGGTGCAATATAGCAGACGACGCTCATGCCAGAATTATTGCCGTAGTATTATCGTCTGTGGTATTTTAAACATTACATTAGAATATTTTTCATTTTAGTGAGATACACTAATTGTTACTTCTGTTCGGTCCTAATTCTTACGATGAAAGTGTAAGCTGATTAGTAGTAAACAGGTGTAAAATCGGGTTAAGCTTCGATGCTGTGGTTTCCTTTATTTAAATTCGAGGTCGAAGCGATCGCAAACGGATCCTCGGTATGATCGGTCAACTACGATTCTTGAAAAACTTGTATTGCTACTTTTGTTTTTATTCGGATGGCTTCGATATTGTTCGTCTTATCAACTGACCTCGTGTCATGTTAGACATTAGCCTACTTTTATTTATCTCTATTCAAAGTAATATTTTGTAATACTCTTTGTATTACTAAACATTTAGTTTCGTTTTTAATGTTATTTCGCTTCGCTGATAAGTAATTAAATGTAATTCTAAGACGTTCATGTAATCGCGTTCTACTTAGAGTAAAAACTACAGTACGTGTTAAATATCCAAAAATTATAATTTTATCTCTAAGTGTTTGAGATATATGCTAAGTTAAGTATATATCTGGTAGGTTAACTCTTATTGGTGCTTTATCGTATTACTGTGCATATACAATTAATAGTAAATATTGTTCCTTTAATCTCATTGTCTGGTATTTCGAGATTTAACTTAAGTCACGAAGGTCGCTGAAGTCAGGTGAAAGCCCAATACGTTCAGATGGTTCTTCTATACTTTCTCTAGTTGCCCCGGGCGCACCCAAACAAGTTATATCAGAGTAACTAATTACATTTAAGTAAGTACCAACCTGTCAGCTAACATCAATGAACAACCGATTATTCTTCTGCATTGAATTCAGTTAATTTTATTTATCAATTATATTAAACTTATGATTTGAATTTAATAAAGGATTAGAGAGTCTTTCCAGTATTCAAAATTAGTATTTCTAACATCTCGATTGATTATTTGAAAGCTTACATCTTACATACGGGGTAGCAACAGCTATAAATCATGTTTGATGATATAGAAATTACTTTGTAACTCGTACGGTTATATTTTTGAGGAATAATAATCAATATTCGATATTGAACAAAGGTAGCAATATACAGAAACATGGCTTTTGAGTACGTATCATAATACACATATAGAAATGTAAAAGATTTGTAACGAACCTCGCAATAGTAATAGTATAAACAACGCTTTTTGACAGATATTCTTTGGAAGTCTACAAGGTTCTACTACATACGCTTTTGATGTTTTAAGTTTTTTTATCAAACTATCTAATAAGACCTAAATCAAGAATTGTTTCTGAGCAAACTATACGAATATTGCTGACAACGATAATTATCTACTGTTTGAGAATTACGGTCAAATGAGCCATCTGTTGTTTATTATCTGTGGTGAGGCCAGTATTAAACAGATCCTTTAAAACCATGTATGTCTATGACCTGTCATAGCACGTTATTGAAGCGGTTCTAAGCACTAACCTACTGAGATAAATTTATGCGTTACGGGTCTAACAAGTTTATATATGCGGAATGTTTCATAAAGAGTCAGATGTTAATTTATTATATTATACTTAAAATATATCATCGAATAATGAAGTATATACATAATATTAATATTAATATTTTTATCTGATTGTAAATCAAGTAGTCGTGGATTCGGTAATGTGTCTAGGTTTTATTTAGAAATTGATTTATAAATATCTTTTATAGGGTAATATAATACTTTCTCTGTTCACTTTCTACTCAACTATTTCGTTGTCACTTTAAGATAAATAGATAGAGAATATACCATGGATTTTTAGTATTATAACTTTATATTATGTAAATTGTGGGTTTCTTGTAAACAAGAAAAAGTAATTCATAACGATAGCTGTTGGCTCTTGTTGAACTGTAGCGGTCATTTTTCACAAATATAATGTGAATTATGACCTTGTTATTCGGTATGACATACAAGAAAGTCCTTCGACTGCGGTTATATAAAAAAAAATGTTTCTGTCTGGGCTGGGACAAAAGATTGATGACTATGGTTGCTCAAAATAGAATAATTTAGCCTTGTCTATCAGACTTTAGTTTATGAGAATTATATAAGAAATTGGTTGATACTGCTACCTACCCGCCTTGGAAAATGGATAAACTGTGAAGGTTTTATTGGGTATCAATCCAAGGATTCTTAGAGACTTCATAACAAGAGTATCAGTGAAAGATAGTCATATATAATCTGCTGGCGGTTTGCATTTAATCCCTCGCAAAATATAGGTACTTATTTTTCATTTCGAGGGGTATTTACCGTACAACGGCAAGTAGAGTGCAATTACAATTATAGTTTTATATGTATATTTACATCTATATTCAGCTAATTCGGTCAGTGCATATGTAGATATGACCGTTAATTTATGCATGCAGTGGCCAGTGGCCAGTGTAACGGCCCGATCTAAAATAGATGTGAAAATCAAACGGCAACTATTTATTTGGCTTAACATCAATAGCATTAGAAAGTTTTACTGTCATCCTTTTAATAAATAAATTAGGATAGTTATTAAAAAAAAATAATAAATAAAGTTACAACCTTATTAATTTTTCGTATGTATATAGTGTAGTTAGAGATAGTAATAAGTATTGATTACTGTTTTATTTTTTATATTTCATTATGTAAATATAAAATTTTCCACTTTATTCTTATTATAGTTATGTTGTGTTTACCTATAAGTTACATATGTACACAGATTATATTATATATGTAACTAGCTGACCAAGGAAACGTCGTTTTGCCACATAAATATATTGTGGTTAAGAGAAGGGGACGATTGAAGAGGGGTGAAAATTTAGGGTTGTTTGTATTTTTATATGCTGTATCATAAAAAATAAAAAGAAAAATTTTGTGCAGAAAATAAAAATACAAATTTAGGGGTGGACCACCCTTAACATTTTTTGGGTGAAAAATAGATGTCCAATTCTCAGATCTATTAAATATGCTTATAAAATTTCACGAAAATTGGTCGAGTCGTTTCGGAGGAGTAGAATTACAAAGACCATGACACGAGAATTTTATATATTAGATTTAATAGTAAGTTTTTATGTAAGTTTTTTGTATGTATCTAGTTGGTAAGCATTAATAATAATCAATAAATAAATAATGTATAATGTGTATGAAGATTTTGGCTCTAGTTACGCTTAGAGGCTGGCAGAAAAATGGTTAGTCATATTTTTCATCATTTGTTATTTATAACGATTAACAATACTCTTAATGTATATTGGTATATTTTATGTACTTACACGTTGCTTAGTGTAGAAATAGAACATTAACTCTTGGGTAGATGAATCTTCAATCTTATATCTGTAACAAGATAAATAAAGTGTTACTTAAGTATTTAAATTATATTAAATTAAGGGCATATCTTCACGATGCAAGAGTATGATCAATCTAGCGATGTAAAATTATAGATCGATAGAATTAGCAATAAACATTTAGTGTTCATGGCACATCGATTGGTTCGTGGAAAGTGTATGATACATGTGTAGATCCTGCTTTACGTGTGAATCGTGTAGATAATACCGGATGACAATTTCCGTGGCGTCCCCACGTAGTTATGAAAGATGAGGATTTCCACCTTCCTACTTCCTATATTGGGTACGTGTTGATCATACTAAAGATGAGTACATAAAATATAATTAGTTTTAGCCAAAGTTGAGAAAGTTACATCTGTATGTTGATTGGAATATTTTTTGCTGATGTTCATACTTACTACCAAACTTTTCATTCGTCAAGCAATCAGAAATTTTGGCGACTGAAGACGAGACACGTTTTACAGCACGACTTTTTCATTTATGAATTAGGCAATTATTTTCAAGGCCCTGATTTTTTAAATGTACTAAAACCTCGTTAGTATGTATGGGGCAAACGAAACTATAGTTGAAGTTTCATTTGAGTGTTACATGATGTGTGATTTAGCAAAACACGTTGAAAATAATTTTCACAAAAGGTAAATGGACATGGACGGAAATAACGGATCGTCTTGTCACGTTTAAATAAAAAGTTGTGAACATTACAAGCGAATTATTTTAAGTGTTTGTAAGCAATGCTAAATCATCGTATAACGTGAAATTTGAAAACTAGGGACATAAGAATAGAATAATTCATAGAAGCGATGTTTTATATATTTTATTTGGTGATAATAGTGTCCCGCTGAATAGATAATGAAGAAATTAAAATTATATCAATGGTAGTCCCGTCTAAGCTGTTCCAGTCGTCTCCAAGATTAATTAGGCCAAACAGACAGACAGTTCAAAAATGTAAAAATTGTGTTTCTCTTATAAGCAAATTCATTTAGAAGGATATAATTCTTTGTTTTAAAGCATTATCTAATTTAATACCATAAGTATCGTAAAGTTTAATTGTTGAAATTCTTAAAATAAACAGAACAGATGCATTCAAATGAAGTCACGAGCGAGCGGTTGAAACGAGAGTACAAAGATAACGGATTCCATTTCATTTTCCTCGCACATCTGGTTTCAAATAAGAACTTCGACTGTTGCATTTGAGATCGCGTTGTTATCAGCGACACACCTTACACGTAAATAGCTTAACTCTAAGATTTGTTTCTTTGTATTTGCTGTGATGTAGTTTAATACTATTAGAGGTACAAAAATTAATATGCGTGTGTGTGTGTGTGTGTGTGTGTGTGTGTGTGTGTGTGTGTGTGTGTGTGTGTGTGTGTGTGTGTGTGTATATATTTTTTATTTATTAATAGAGAAATAAA
>JAOSYY010000012.1:2867503-2877749 GCA_025727935.1 Hebomoia glaucippe | reverse complement strand
AATTAAAGTGGGTGAATCCGCAGGTTTAGTTTAGTTTCTTAATAAATTGAGAATCATCGTGACGAAGCAATATTTACATGTGTAAACTTTTATTTTCTGTATATTCACATCGAATATAGCCGTTGGTTGATATATTTAGAATCTAATAATACAAAGTAAATGAATAAACCGTTAGGTTCTCTGTACCTTGTCTACAATGTATTACCAAACATTGCTAACTATTACTATTACAGTCAGTCACAACTCGTACTTCCAGAGTCGCGTCGATTACGGACGTGACCTCATCTTTAAGCTGAATAACAATTAAACTTTACGTTGCTCTGGCCGTTAGTCGTTACCTGATCTCTGAACTTTTAAAGTATTTAGCTAAGTTCCGTTGTACTAAACTTTTCACAAATAAAGTAACTGTCATAATTAAAGATAACCATTTAATACGGTATCTAGTTAACGTATTTTCATACAAACATTTCTCATTATACTAGAATTCAGTTCAATATTCAGAAATCTACTGTATCAGTAATTTTATCTTTCTTTTCTGTTTTTCTATCAAATGTTTCTTGATATCTGGTCACCAATATTAGTTTATAACTTACAGAGCATTAAAACTTTATCACAGTTATCACTAATAATATTGCTATCTGACCTCACAATAAAAGTTAAGAATTCGTCGATTTCTTTGGGATTAGAATTGACGTTAAAGTATATTATATTATACATTAACAAAAGCGTAATAAAGGACTCTTATTATTATCGGTAATTTGAAGGTTGTAGAAAGATTCGAAAAATTGGAAAGCGATAAGGACTTTAAAGAAGTTGGCAACATGATTTAGTAAAAGAATTAAGTAGCTGCTTATATAGGAGAAAGTATTTTACATCATAACTGCGCTGGAGTGATTGAAGAAAACAATAGGTTACATAAGAATCGTGTTAGTACAACAGCGGTGTCTGAACTCAGAAGTATTTTAAGCTTTTTATGTAGTCGATTATACCTCATGAAACACTAATAAAATTATCGTAGTTTATACATTTCTTTTTGAGCTAATTTAGATTAAATGATTTAATCAGAATGATCATGGGCGAAGAGAAATATTCAGTATTTACGAAAATTACGTACTCGGAGATGGATTTTATTAATAAATCAAAATTATTTTTAAAAATCCATAATACAACATAAAATCTATTACGGTCGAAATTCGCCAATGGCATACACGTAAAATATTTGTAAGTTTAAATCTACCCTTTTAATATAATCTCTTTAAAAATTATCATTCTCCTTAGTCTTTTTTTTTAATTTCAATAAACGATTTTTGTTTAAATCTCATTTAGGTGTGTAATGTTTGTATACAGTTAACAAACCCCAATAGATTCAAGTATATACATATATAAATATTTCTTTTGTGAAAGGGTAGACAAAGCCTTACAAAATTTCCCATTTGAAATAAAAATTGACATTTGTAATATAGAAATTCCATAATAAAGAGAAACAAAAGAAGCACGCACGACCCTCAGTATTTGATACTCAAATATTTATAGCAAGGGGCTTCGTAACAGGTACCTGTCTGTACCATCGGCTCTGCTTTTATTTGTACCAGCGTGCAGGCCGACTTTGTAAAAAAAAATATCCTACTTAGTTTTGTTCAAAGTATAATGCCATAAAGAACTAGGATTCGTCACCGATCCTTCTGATAGGTACTTATTCCGAATACCCGAATTAAAAAGAAATAAGACCGGCAGCAGAACGTCACTAAAATGACAAATGAAACAAGGCCTTATTTACTTCGTTTATAGATATCGAAGGTGTCCCTGGACGACAGTAATCGCTTAGTATAGATGAACTGTGTGCTCGTCTATACTAAGTCGATTTCCATCTTTGTTTACGTTATATCTTTGTATCTTATACGTTTAAAATCGCGGACGTTTGTTGGGAATAACCTCTAAAACGACTAAATTAATCACGATTAAATTTGGTCGATATGTCTAATATGGTCAAAGTTATAAAATAAAATAGTATTAAATTCAATCACAATTTCATATCAATATCAAATTTACCAAGTAAAATATAATTAAATAATCATTATCAAAATTATTTTATATTAAAACATCAACAACTATGGGAATAGTATTCTGAGAAAATTATAAATTAACAATTCCTGTAATTCTAAAGATCTATAAATAGTAAATGATCAAAGACGATCCAAACACAAACAACTTATGTCTTTGTTAATTACACAGAATATAATAAGTACCCTTCGTGATTAAAACTACTCAATTTGTTAATTAATTAATAGTGTTCTGACATAATTGCTTGTTTTTAAAATTATAACGTTAATGTGTCAATGATTGCGTTAAACTTGTGACTAATATTATATTATTATTATAAATATGATAAAACGTATATATGCGTGTGAATTAAGACTATACAATTATTCCATACGGGATAGTTATTGAATTGTGTGATCGTTCCTTATAAACGTTGCAATTTTATTCCACAATTTGTGAGGAGTGATAAAAATTTAAAAATATATATATATATTTTAAATTAATTATATATACAATATTATTTAAATATTCTTTGTAAATCGATAATAGTTACACATCTATACATACTTTTAAGAACTATGAATATCTATTAACGGTGAGAATCTCTGTGTAGTTTTGAACAAGATAAAAATCATAGAAAATTAAAAATAGATCTTCATGAAATATACCATCTCGATCATATCAGCTTCGTTTATAAGATACGATTCCACAAATAGACACGTCAAACTTATGAAATTTTTGTTGTGTCCGGTCAAATCATGAGAGTCAACGTGAGCATTTTTATTCATCATCGAAAAATAAGCTGATATAAAGGTATAACAATTACTAAAATATAATAAGAAATAGAGCAAGCGAAATTAAAATCACTTAAGTCATTAAGAGCGAAGTAATTATCAATCACAGTGATTTGTAACAGACGTGTGCCCGATATACCAGATAACTGGACATTACTGTTTAAATCTTACGGTAGTTTAAAATAGATCTGATGCCCGTTAAACGTTTGTTTGAAGTTGGACATCCGTTAGGTAAACAATGTAATTTAATGATACATGGAACATTGAAGCTTTCAGTTCTACACTAAAATCATCGTTTCAGCTGTTAGACGTCCATTCCTTGACCATAGGCCACGCCTAAATTTTAATATAAATCAGGCATTTTAGAGCTTTAATATCTGATCGACCTGCTGCCTGTTTCCGATAGGCTTATCCTTCAGTTGGCTTGAGACACCCACGGGAGGAAATACGCCCAAAAAATACTCAAGTTACGCATATATAATTGTCATTGCAATGAATGCTTTCCAGTACAAGATTGATATTATGGTCATATTAGAAACTAAATTTATCAAATATAAAGACTTTCTCAAATAACATACAGTACACTAATGAATGATCTATGAATAGAAAATGAAGTTCAATTCAACGTTAAGTTCACATTGTGAGTACTCATCATGAAATGCGTCGTCATTGTCACATTTGCTTCTATGAATATTGTAGAGATTTATTAAAGCAAAAAGAAATTACTAAAGCATAAAAAAATACATACAGTCGAACATAGAACCTTCTTCTTTTGAAGTTGGTTAAAAATGGTGACTAATACGTACAGATTAGTGATCCCACATTAATTTAATGATAAATTATATCGAGTGTCAAAAGAATCCTCACAAAGGCAAACGCACCGATAGAATTTCAACAGTTCTAAAGTTTTGTGACCCCAAACATTTTACTAAAATTAAAAAAGCTTAATTGACTCGTTATAGTTTCAAATACACTCGCTATCTGATTCCTCTCATTCTCTTTGAATGGAGTAAAAGAACAGTCCTAATCGGTCTTGCCACTTACGAGATAATCTGGCTTGTGAACATGAACTTACAATATTAAGAAATATGTAATAAAACCTTATTTCGAAATTACAAAAATATACTTTTATTTTATTTATTAGTATAGAATTATAGATGTAGAGGAGTAATATGTCAAGTATTTCATCACTGTCCGCTTTAAATATACAACATTCCTTAAATAATTATTCAAGAACTGTGGTAATCTTGACCGATATTGTTCTTTTCAAAGGTATGAATCACAGGATACAGGAATGTGTTAAGATAACTTTTAACATTTTTACGACTAGATGGCTATTCTAATAGAACAATCGTCCTTTTTAGCTTTCTTTTTTAAATTACTATAGAAAGTTCATGAGTGTATAAGATAAAAAGTCAAATATAAGAACTGGTTTTTAAAACTTGGAAACAGATTAGGAATAATTAAGAATTAAGAATAAAAATGATATATAAGGAAAATGTTGAATAATTTATCAGGTGATTTCTGTTTAACGATAAACTGAGTCATTTTAAACTTTCGCACCGTTGGCGTAGTAATCGAGAAGAAAAACATCATTGATTTTACGTTAACATAGAAAGTATAGGCATTGATAAGGAAAAACAAGACAATAGTGTCGATAGTCTTCAAGAAGTTCGTGCGACTAGGAACTAATAGGCGATGAAAGCGTCGTGAACACCGCTGAGTGCCGATCAGAAGAAAGCTTTCTTTGAACGAAGACGGAGCTTCAACACTATTTTTATTGGAATAAAATATATTTGCATTTTCTTTATAAGTAACGTTAAATTTTAACGGTAAATTTAAGAACGTCAGTGGCTGATTCGTTAGTGCACTACGTTTAGGAACGCAGCCAGTTGTTAGTCTGTTTTTTTTTTTTATATGATAGGTAGGCCAGCGAGCATACAGTACCAGATTCCTGTCGCTGATAAACACCGCTAATACCAGTAAATTTGGGAGACGCGTTGCTAATGTCAACTCCATAGCCATATTATGACATTTGTCACTTTTTAGTGACGTTAAGCTGCCGATATTATTTATTTCTTTTTCGAGTACTCTGAAAAAACTGGTGAGACGTAAATTTTGTCGCACAGTACAAACGTAGGTTATCTAATTATTTTTAATGTAAAAATTATTGGTAAAATACCATTGAAATGTGGTTAACTCATGCTCGATAAAGGATACAAAGATTTGATTAAATATGAAATAATTAATACAAGAAAGTACTTTACGATATGCGTATAATGTAATTTCAAGCGGTGATATGTACATAAAATTTATTTCAGTTTAGTTAACAGTTATTTAAGATGTACGGAGGAGATTTAAGCTCGACGTGCGTGATAAAAGGCCAGGTGGCAAAACTGGTTGCCTTCCCCTTACGCTGTGGTCAGGTGTGGTAATGCAAAGCCAGATTTCTTGTATTTGCTAAATATAATACCCAAGATCTTTACAAACCATAATAAACATCTGCCTCTTATGCATTGTTTTGTTTAAACGTTACGAGGAAAACTCTTTATGAATAAAATTTAATGAAAACTGCTATAAAGCCTTTTTATTCTAAGTCTACACATAATAGTTGTTACAATGATTACTTTTATTTAAATTAATTAATCTCGAATGACATAGATATATGCATCTTTATCAAATCTTCATTAAAGAGCAAACAATTAATATGGATAATAGTTAATTGTAAATAAACGAAAAGCGCTTGTGTTGCCTCTTAGGTCAGTCATCAGGTCGTCTCAATTAATCATATTACTGAAATATTATTATATGGTTTGTTGGTTGCGAGTCATTTGCTAAAAAATAAGCATTAATATCTGATACTTTTTTGTTGTTGATCTTCTTGGAAGTGCAACTGGCCTGTGGAGTGCGTCATTTCTAAATACGATGGGATTATTTGTCAACGGGAATCTTTGGTAATAAAAGCTACAAAAATAAATTTAAAATAGATACAGTATTTTGCTTCTGTGACCGCCTGTGAACTAAAACGTTTCAGAATATGTTTATTTTTAACAAGCTTTTATTACCTTTAGTTCTAAATAACATTTTAATCTACATCTAAATGTCGTATCAAAATATTTTTTTGTATGTGGAGTTCGTATATAACAATACTGTATTTTCCGAGCGGATTTGATTATGGAGTTAGAAGCAAACGCGTGGCGTTCAGACTACCTACATATAAATACGAAAGAAACTGTAAATTTCTTTATCAGTACCAGTTTAGCTCCTCAACAATGCAAGTGGTAAGTACAAGTTCGATAAGAAAGATGTTATCACACAACGTCAACATCTGTCCGTGTTTGTTATCATATTTATTATCGGAGAAATGTTATTATCTACTTTCTTATTAGACAACATTATTCAATTATTATTCGAAAGATTCTCTTTGAAAAACACATGTACTACGTAAGATGTAATGACCAACTCATATCATTTGTGTGTAGTACCATAAAAATATGATCAGAAGTCAGGTTGCTGTTAGGACGATATCGATATTGATAATGATTTTAAACTCACCGCAGTTCAACGACAGGTTTAAATGATCACAGTAGGGCCAATCAATATGCAGCGGTGGTGTAAAGCGCACGGCAAGAGCCCTCAGTATACGCTGCTGGGCATCCACATACACAGTTATCGATTTGCATGCTTTCCTCTCTTCCTGAGATCACTAAACTTCACGTTTGCAGTGCAATAGCAAAACACAAACTACCGTGATATATGAACGGGACGATCAAGCGTTTCACTTGTCAATAAGTCACCCATGTACTTGTATAAATAAATACAATATTGTCATAAGATCAGTGCAAAAATCTATTATTATTAATAATCTAGGCCGACAAATTTCACTTGAAAGTCGTATTGATTGTACACGGATGGAATTAAACAATGGTGAACACAGCCAAAACAATGCAATAACGCGAGGCGTGCACCGCACGTGCCGCCTCGCTCGAGGGCACCTCAGTACTGACGGATTGTTTCGGAATCGGATGGTTGGGACGGGGACGCGCGCGAAGTGCGTCGGAGCGAGTTGGTAAAGATTGCCGCGCGATGCATTCACACGCCTGATGAATTTGGCCGTCTGAGCACAGCAAGGTGAACCATGCTGGTTTATTTTCAGCATCACGTCAATGCTCTTAAAAGCATCGTTCATAAACAAGCGGCTCCACTTTAGCATTGTAGGTGCTTGAAAGATTGCTAGACTGTTATTGCTAGCTACAGCGTTCATAAAGATTTTTTACTGGTTGTGAAGGTATAATTATTGACCGCTATTAACTTGTATAATTATGACTGGTTTCATGTTATTAATAAAAACTATGATATTATATGCCTATATGGCTAAATGATATGTTAGCATCCAAGATCACTGCTGTGTATCCTGAGGAATAAGACAAAGGAAATGGTTTGATTGTGTTGTTCGTTTAAATAAGCGTAAATGACTAAATATTTATATACTAAGATAGTTAATTGTTTTGATGCCTTATAAATGTCGTCTATAAACTTATTGGATGATAAGAGCTCAATGGCTGAAGAAACTACAAGAATTGTCATTATTTCTTGAATGTCGCGCCTTGCTGTCGTCGGGCTTATCAGTAATGGCAACACGCATACCTTATCTTATTAGAAACTATGTACAGCTGTAAATCGCATGTTTACTATTGTACCAATATTATAAATAGTTATTTTTCAATACAAAATCTAATTACCCCATAATAGAAACTGACTTGTTGGTTTTAAAACCCATTACTCCGTCGTTAATTCTAATAATAGATCTAAGAAATAAGGAGGAATAAACCACTATATCATGAGGTTTCCTTCAAGATTAGGGTGAGGGTTGAACCCTAGTTATATAATACCTCGACTGTAATGACTAATATTTACAGCCAACTAACTTTAGTTGTAAGTGGTTGCTTAGCGACTCAATTATACAAACTTCAGCAGGCTTTGCAGTCTACAGGAAAATATATTAAAATATTTTTAATCGAATAAGTATACTCAACCTCTTTAAGCGTGTCTATGCACGTATATCATAAAATATCTATGTATTTAGTTACTTTAACCAGGATAGATAATCTGATTATATTGAAGAGTATTATTATATGTATAGTATGCACAATATTCGATTATAAAAAAAATAGAAAATAGGATTAAAGTATCTAAACACAAACCAAGGATACAACAACTTATAGTGTATTCCTTAAAAGGAAAATCTCCTTGTCCCAATTACATTTTATAGCTTTAAACTTTGTACATGTTCCTATATACTTAGTTTTAACTTAGAAATGATGACTATAAAGCTCCACTTCTACCCGGAATTTCGTAATTAAAACCCACAAATCTCTAGTGCTAAGGCGATTTCATCAAATACACGAAAGTCGAACTAGTTTCCGACTTTCTTTAATTATTATTACTTCCCAGATTAAGTTTGTTGACAGGGTCATTTTTTCGTTTCAAATGCTTGCTCTATGTTGTAAATTGTGATAGTTTATGAGAAGGATATTATTTGTATGTAATTTTAATCGTCTTCTTTTACAGACAAGCGTCCTTCTATGTGCTATAAAGCAGAAGTATTGAATTTAGTAATATTGCAACGCTTCTGATACAAAACATATTCTCTATATAGCTATCACTGCAATTAAAAACTAAAATTTTAATTTACAGATTAACCTTTTGAATAATATTCAAGTTAGTCCGTGTTGATATAAAAAGTAGCTAAAGCTATCCAACAATTGTTATATTGCTATCCCCGCATTAAATAAATGAAATAAAGTAACTAGAACTATATATAAAAAACGCGTACACGTATGTAGGTGTTATTGAAGACCCTTTGTTGTTAAACCCGTGACTATAACAACGAGAGGCCTCTCCTAGTTTCATATAACACACTTGCACCAGTCACTTGCATCAAGCTTTTTAATTATTTTGAATGAGCTGTTTTGTTGTGGTTTTCCATTGAATGCGTTCCTTCCGCGTTGTGTTTGACAATCTAATAAGACTGACTGATTCACTAAGTTTATTTAGATACTTGCTATGCTACGCGACTTTACATGCCGCAGTTTTTTAGCCTGTGATGTTAATTAACGATCACCTTAATTATTAGGTTGCCAAAGACAAAGTGAATTTTATAAATCTGATTTGCAGTTCTTAAATTAAACGCGACGCGGTACACGCTTTACCAAATGAGTATGGATTACGCACTGTGTATTGTTATCTTCTTTATAGACGTATTCAGTTTCAGAATTATAAAATGTTCGCGTTTTTCACTTACGAATTCTCTCTACCACGTGTTTATTTTCAGGCATGCATACAATTATGAGTTTTTCACTTCAGATTGAACACAGTGAGGCTTACAGAATCTGCTCTACTTATTCACATGAATGAGCTATTTGTGCCTTTCGTGAAAAGCTATTTTCGCTTCTTATACGAAGAGCTTTTTTGATTTAATAGTCAAAGGATGTTAAAAGAAGCTGACAATGTTGATTTTTGAACATATTTGTAGAGTATATTGTAGAAAATAAATTGATTTTAATAATGTTGATTTAGTTCTTTTTCTATTGTGTTTCCTTAGAATATGAGTATATTTGATATTAAGTTCAATTGGTTAAATAAAACAACGATACATATATTATAATTACTATGTCGAAATAACAATATTATGTTTGCTGAAAGTTTTTTGATATGTAATGTTTATCGACATACGAGTTGACATACGCCATGTCTGCTCTTGATCCTCAATTATAATACATAATACGAGTATACAATAATTCTAAATACAGTTCAAATATTAATAAAGTACGTATAGAAAAAATATGTTTTTTGTAATTATTTTTTTATATATCTACTAGCTGATTTATAGGTATTAAAGATAGAGGGATGAAAATTGAGGGATGTATGAATTTTTAATAATACATAAAATATAAAAATAATAGTGGTGGCCCACGTGTAGCACGCAAGGGTATAAAAACTTGCTAAAAATCTATTCTCAGACCTATCGAATGTATATGTGAAATTTCATCAAAATCGCTTAAATTGTTTCAGACGGATGTTGTAAATAAAACTGTCGCCGGAGTATTTTATATTTAGGTACACAAACTCTAATAAGTATTTGTATATAACAAAATTGTACTGTAATATAAAATTTATACAAGTATTATACCTTATAAAAGAACAAGCTTTATTCTGTTATAACGTTGGACAAAATTATTGCGTTACGAAAAATGAGCTGTTTCCGTGTGGGTGGTCCTTT
This sequence comes from Hebomoia glaucippe, assembly GCA_025727935.1. NCBI lineage: Eukaryota > Metazoa > Arthropoda > Insecta > Lepidoptera > Pieridae > Hebomoia > Hebomoia glaucippe. Next base: position 2,867,633 of record JAOSYY010000012.1, on the reverse strand, counting down.
CCTGACATGTCACAACGCCGACATTGTATCGTTTTTTATTCGATAATGATTCGTCAAGATTATGGCGAGTCATCCATTATTATCTGTGTAACCATTTTCGTCTTATTACATAAATTGATAAGGTAATAGG
>JAOSYY010000012.1:2848395-2859413 GCA_025727935.1 Hebomoia glaucippe | reverse complement strand
ACATATAACCCCCAATTTTCACCCCTCTACAGTCAACCCCTAAATATTTATGTGGCAAAACGACGTTTGCGGGGACATCTAGTATAATAAATAAATAAAATGTGACTATGATACCTTAGCTACAATGCCTATCATGTACTAATATCGCGCGTTCTTTTCAATTATATCCAAACGGTTATGTATAAGCGAATGGGAAGTGCCACAATAACTCGCGAATACTAGATAAATCACTAGCAAATTGTTAGTTAATTTGATACATACGAAATAATAATGCGAAAATAAACCAGTTTATATTTACATCAATGAATATGAGAACAAATGATCCAAAATTAACGTCCAACGTCGAGGACTGAAAATTAAATTGTCGGTCAATGAAACATGCAAATGAGACGCAATCACGTCTGCTTTGTTCAACTGGCATTGTTTTGCGTAACTTACAACCGAGTTAATGCTCTTTTCTCTTTATAAAGAAGGCTATTTCGACTATCAAGACTCAATTTGAGTTTTACGGATAAAGAATTAATAGTTGTTTTCTGTAAACAATGTACCATTGTAACTTAACTCTTGTAGTTTTGTAATTAGCATAAAGGCGTAAAACTTTGACTGTCGGTCTTGATCTTCTACATTGGTGACGTGCAGTCTCTGTACTGTCTAGGTGGCGTAATGGGAATAGTATTTAGTATTGGACTCGAACATCGTGGCAACACGATTATTGGAATACTGGAAATCGCTTAGAATGCCCTAGATCGACACAATTTAATTAAACTGGTTTGTGTACAAAAATATTAAAGTAATCGGAGCATCGTCGCCGGAGCATATCTGTCTTGGCTTAGCAGAGTGCATTTCATATAGGCATTTGTAGTTTTTACTTCAAAAATGGCATTAGTGTAATAATTTTTATTACAGAAAAAGCTACTTGACGAATAAAATCATTGATACATATATAAATACCGAAATACGTACTATAAATGTATGTTATAATTATGCTATGTATACATTTATTATTGAGGTTTTTAAGGTAGGTACTGTTTATATATAATACTATGCATGTCACTAGCCTAACGAACACTAAGACTAATAAGTTAATACTAAAATAACATAGAACATTAAAATTGCCAAAATTTAATTCATAGATTGAGTTGTTATTTGCACGGTGTCACAACTTTTGATCAAAAGCGGATAAAAACGAGAATTTTTTCTAATTTCGAGAGCCGTTTGTTCAGTAGTCATCGTTTTTTCTTTTAGTGTTAGTTCTGCTCAGCACGTTCGTTGATTTACGGAATCCTAAACAAAAAGTAAACCTTGATATATGAAAGCACTAAAGTCCGCCCATGTTCACTTTGAACGAAACATTGCAGAAAATAAATATTTATGGTGGAGTTTTATTGCGCTTTAAATTGAATGAATAAAGAAATAATATATAATGTGCATACAATTATTATGCAGCGTTAGCTGTATACAAAAAAAATAGTCGAAATAAGTCCTGGTAAAATTAAATATCAATTGAAAATTGTAAACTGTAGTTGGAAGAATTATTTATGTGGATTACGGCATAAACATTCACACATCTCTGATCTGATCTGACTATAAGGCTTGAAAAAACGTAAAGCCTTCAGAGAAAACTATACACCGAATATTCTTTGTTTACAATAGAGGTCACATCAGGTATTGTTACCTTTTGTAAGCAACCTTTAGCCGTATTTACCGAAAAAATTCGTTTCCAATGAGCTTCCCAACTTACAAGGTTTCATTCTAACAAATGACTTTTTACAAAACCTAATAATATTGTCAAATAGTTTTTGTTTCTTATTATATTGTTTAACGCTTTCCATAAACAAGCTGTGCCCCGTGTCTTTAAAAATTTATTTATTTATCGATTCAATATACTATAACGATGAAACAAATTTAGGACCTATTTTTATAACATCAGTTATCCGCCGTAGAAAGTTCTGTCAAAATTGATGATTGTCAGCCTGTCTGAGCTCTCTCCTGGACATAGGCCTCCCCCAAGGATTTCCAAACCGACCGATCACCTGCTACCTGCATCCAGTCAAAATTAATTGAGTCTAAAATTAACTGGAAGAAACAGGCGAACCGATAAAACTCCATAAATTATTTTTTGTTATAAGTACCGTATTAACTTTAATATTTATCAGGAAAACAGTTTTAAGTTTCATATTACAGATATACACTTTTTTATTGTTTACATGTTTATTTTAAATAAAAATAAAAGTTATTTTTTTTAACTGGTTAATGCAATGGCTAAAATGCAGGAGTGGAAGACACGATACTTCTTTAGGAAGCTTAGACACTCATTGCGATTTTCAGTATTAAATTGTTTCATTATAGAGTAAGATATTTATTTTAATACTAATAATGTTCGATACAAACAGAATGTCCTACGTTATTAATGAACGCGGCCTTCGCAATTGGATATCACTTTGGCTAACGAAATAATCGTTCAATTGTTTTCTAGTATATATTAATTGGAGTGTTGGTAATTTCATTAAATCATGCCGAATGTTCTGAAAGGTATTTTATAACTTGAATGGTAATTAGTATACGGTGTTCTTCTTTGTAGATTATATATTATTATTATAAAATATATAGATGAATTGAGAACCTCCTCCTGTTTTTAAGTCGGTTAAAAAGTAAAAACTGTGTGAAACTTATGTGTTGTTTTGTAAACAGAGGATTTCACATAATCACCACCCTGGTCTTTGAAGAAACCCAAATTTTATATAAAAATGAGGTGACTGGGCGGTGTTTTTTTCCCCAGTCAACTAGCTCCGATTGTCCCTAATGTAAATTCAGGGCGGTTTGTAGCATTTGTCTAAATGTATGATAATTGACCATCTAGCTTAGGATAATAGGGGTCGATAGCCGATGAAAAAAGCAGTATCTAAACCGTAATTATAATGAATGTAACGACATAATTACGAAGCTTATTATAATTATGTTAATACCTAAATTTACTTTTTTTAAAATATACCTAAGTTGGTTCTTTATTTATTGTACTCATAGCAAAGACGTTCGTAGTATAAATTTATTATGTATAGTCAAACGACAGTATAGCGCTTTCAAAGAAATATTGTTCGTGAAACAAGCAGTAAGCAATAAAATACTGCTTCGAGATGCATCGAAAAATTGGAAAAGTTGCGGTATAGTTATTCTCTTCCATTGTCACTTGTCGTGCCACAAAATTTATGTTTTTCGATATTTAAAAGAACCTGCCATATTTTCTAAATGTATATATTTCTAAATCTACATTTCTTCCAACATTGTTAATGCTTTTGTATTTTTTTATGTAAAACGTGTATAATATTATCAAAATCATTCACTTGTCCATTTCCTATATCGTCCAACACCTCAGTATTTACATCTTTAATACATAGTAGTGAATTCGCCAGACATTGCCCTGTACAAACACCTTAAATACAAAAAAAAAAATAGTTAAAAAGGCATCATCTAGTCAGCCAAATTGTAAATCTACACCGTTCTCGAACCCACTTAAATACATACTAAAATTTTCATTAAAATTACACGCACAGAGAATATATACATAATATTATTATATATGTCTGTCCATTCACAATGTCTAATAACTGTTTTGTCTTTTGATAAAAATATTGCAAATTAAAAGAATAGGTAAACATTTTTCGAAACTTTTTCTAGTCTCGTTACATTCCCCGTTAAATCGTTAGCGAGAAGTTTTAGCCTAGATATTCTGACGGGTTCCGTTCGGTCGACGAGCCGGCTCCATTAGTAGTTTTATTTGGATTTTACCGCTGTGAGCCCGCATTAAGTTCTAGCTAGCAAGGGCTAGCAAGTCGATAAGAGCTATTAGAAACTTTCTTTTATTATATTTAACTTAAGTAGTAAAACGGTCACTAACAAACCTCTTTTTATTTTTCTTAGTTGGGTGTTTGAATAAGTAATTAAGGCCAGTTATAGCTACTTTCATTATATCAAACTTGTACATTCGGGTATAAGATTCACATAATAATCTAACAGAATATTATGAAATTTTTATTAAAGCACTTTACACAGTTAAAATACTTATATCTAAAAGTCTAATTTGATAAATGTAACAATGACCATTAGGTAGGCTATATACTCGTAGGTAAAGATAAGACGTATAACATAGACGACCTAATTGTTTGAATAAATTCAGAAAGTGACTTGTATTTTTGCACATTATCTTTTCGGCTATGAACGTTAACCCTAGCGGAATTTCAATATTCCTCCCACTCATTTAATATGTTAACATCAAGTATATAAATAAGTCTTAACGAGCGGGAATGGAATACGTAGCGTTTCGATGTCATATCGTTTGATATGTCATATCAAGGAAGACGTTAAAAACATAAGGTTTCAAGATGAATTAAAGCCTTATTTTTACATATCTCTAAAAACTTGCTCCTAATAAAGTTATTTAGCTATTTGAAAGCTCTTTGCAATAAGCTAAAATCCTGTTAGAAGACAGTTTTAGATCTTATGAATATAATTTTACAGAAACAGTCTAGTATTGTATTATCTTAATGGGTTAATAATTCGTATAAATACGGTCATCAGTCTTTTAATTCAGTGAAAATAAAATATATTACATAGTATAATAGGATTAAAAATAAACTGGGAGCATATATGGTATCCGTTAAGCTTCAGGCCGAACGGGAGCGCAGTTCGACATTCATTCAGCTGGATATATAGCCAATCTATTCAGGCTAACTCCTCTTGATTGATGATTGAGCTGCCTTGTGCTTAGCTCTGAATGACGTTTCGACGCTATGTGTCCATGTATGGTATTATCGTATCTATTTTGAAGTAGGACGTATTTTATTTCTGTATATAACCTCCAATATTTGAAGCCTTAAATCTAATTTAGAAGTGGATATTTTGCGGATAAGTTAATGTTTAACAAAATTTTCCTCCGTAGCTTTTGCCATAGTATGATTTGTCTGCTATAACTTTGAGTTTCACCATTGATGCGAGACTGTTTTGGATACATTCTGTGTTCGTTTCCTTATGATAGTCAGTTGTAGAAACTTGTATTGTCTCATTTCCGAAGTCGCTTTTAGCCGCCTCATCTTGCGTGTACCCCTTTTCTGTTACTCCCTATCATATTGTAAGCTTATATAAATAAATTGAGTTATATAGATCGTATTTAAGCACTATCAAACAGTAATTTTGGCAAGTCCTATCCGTTTAGCTCGTGACATTGAATAATATGTTTGTAACATTTTTCCTAATCATATATAGGTTTTTACCAAGAAAATCTTGACTAGACAATGTGTTATAATGTATAAGTTTCTATTTAATTTGTTTAAATTTAATGTTTAATAATAGCGTTATTAAAAACCGTGATATTAGTTTTATTTATTAATAAAGTCATACATACTTACGTTTAGATTTCTTTATATTACGTTTATATAAATAAATCTAATCTAAAAATTCGTTCAAAAGGACTCAATAGAATAAAATTTCGTTAATTCTAATAATATCTCTCAATAAGCATAAAACAAAAGTATACAATATATATATATGCCGCAAAGTTTCAGAATAGTTTCACAAGTTTGGTTGTAACATAAAAAAGAATTCTATTAACTTTGCATCTGAGAGAGCATTGAACTTTTCTATTTACTCTATTTGATAGCAAGTGCCAGTCTTTTATAGTTCATTCTCCTGAAAGAGAGCAACCTAACCCTTTAACTTACGTTTGAACGGAAACCAACTTAAAGTAGGGAGAGCTTTTAAAATTTAATGAGGTGTTGCGTGTTCTAGGGCTCAAGTTACGAAAAACCTATAAGATTTTCTTGTTATTTCTCTTTAGTTGCTTCATTCAACCGACAAGATTGTACAGCACGGCGTTGTTAAATATTTTTTTATAAATGAAAATATAAGAATATATTTCTTTTAAATAGCTTACAGTGTTTGTATACTATTATTTTATTGAAGTTTAATAAGTACTTGGGTTAATAAAACGCTTCAGCGATTGATTTGACCCTAACATGTTTGAAAGGGGTGACTCTGTCGTGGATTCGTAAGGATTTTAGGTCGAATTGTGATCATTATCCTCGGATTTGAAGCAAACTCCTGACATTATGCTAACATCGTAAAGCTGTTTACACGGACGTTTTTCTTATACTATGACTAGTTTAATTATTGTCGATATCTTTAAACAATTGTGAGTTAATAATACATATATGTGATCTTTTGTAGTACATATTTTCATGTAAGCTGTTTATTATTGATTATATAGAAAAACTATTCTGGTCTCTTAGAGGAAAATTTGAGTTATTATATATTAAAATCAATTGTCGAATATTTCAGAGTTATTTTACACAAAACTAAGATTTGCCAGCGGTTTCCCTCGCGTTCATTTTGATTTGTATACCTTGGGTTACATTATTAGACTTTTAGTAAGAATCCCTTTTTTTTTGAAACTATAATTTGGCCTTCCTCAATAAGTGTTCTATCCAACACTGATACAATTTTTCAAATCGGATCAGCAGTTCCTGAGCATAGCGCGTTCAAACAAACAAACTTTTCAGCTTTATAATATTAAGTTTAGATCCGTACAATATGTTAAGTAATAACCCTTAAGTAGTTAGAATTAATTGTTATTATACAATATAAATTTAACACTTTATTGTTATTTTAGGCATGCTTAAGTTTTTAAGTTTTATAAAAAGATGAATCGCTCAGTAAGTATATAAAATATATCACTAAATACAGAATAAAACCGTGCATTTCGATTCTCCAATTGGTTTTTTCAGTTTCCTTTCCCAAAGCCGGATTTAATCTCAGACTGGTTTCCTGAAAAAAAGAACAGGTCAGATGGATCGAAAGGTAATTTGTGAAATTTCCTTTCGGTTACATTTAGAGATCGCTAGCTGGATATCACTAAAAGCTCTAATCAATTACGTGATAACATCGCATTGACCCTTGTGCTGTGGTCAGCCATGATAAAATATCTAATACGAGAAGTACCGACCACGCCTTTTACTGGGTAAACGCTCTAATAAGCCCTCTGTTTTAATATTATTACTTCTTGAAGACTAATGGTTTTGTAGCAGTAACTAAATTGATCTATCACATTTATAATAATGGTTTGTTATTTATCGTATAAATTGAATGAGTTATTATATTTTATACACAACCGAAGTCAAGTTGCTTCTTCAAGTTATTCTGCTATTGAACTTTAATTATAATTAAAAAAATAAGATTTTTTATGTTAGTCATCGAAAATGCGGCCATGACAGAGGTGATCTTCATTTAGTCGTAGGTTATACTTGTGCCACACGATGTTACTAATTAAAAACTGATCTGTTGTTGGCCTATTTATTTTTATAGTGAGTATTCTGAAAGGCTTAAACTTAAAAACGAACTTACACCACTTTACAAAGCTGCCATCTACGAACGCTGCTACGTGACACGGACGTAATTTGTTTATAATTTTTTGAAATTTCTCTGATACAAACATTAAATATAAATATTAATCGACTCACGTCTAGCAGAACTGGAGCCGAGATCAAGAATAGCTCAGTAACGAGTGTAGAGAAACTGTATATACTACGTTCCATTTAGTTTCTAAATATGTAGTTTAACTCACGGTATGCAATTTTAATTAGGTTTTGAGCTTTGAAAGGCCGTGAGATTTGAAGCAAATGTCTAACTACGCTAATTAAATAAACGTGGGTAAGTTCTGCAGACTAACGGACAAATTCATTTGTTGTTGTTATATCGTTTAAAAATAGTATTAATTGATTAATTATTGATGTACACTTCAGTTCATATTTGACGATTGAAAAACTATTTCACGTATTACATTTTTAGTAATTATCTTCAATACACTACAATATTATTTAATATACATATATAACAATATTTTGTTGCCACACATTAACTGTGACGTAGGGTCTGACGCACAAAAATCCTTATATACCTTTTCTTTGTTAAAATTTTGTATAGAAATGTTTTATTAACATACGACATGTAATACTATAGATTACAGCCCGAATGGGTTCAGTATGAACCATTCACGAAATAAAACAATGTAATGTCATGAATCATGGTCGCATTTTGTGAGATTATGCAATTTTACATACGTTGCGGTTAACCTAACTTGGATTTCTAACTGGAATATGGTTAGAATTTAAATGTGCTAATACATTTACAAAGTTATAGAATAAAATCAATTTTATCGTAAAATTAAGAGGGCTCAGAATGCTTCACTCTTTGCATTGTGGTACAAGAATAGATATTGAAAAAGTTTAAGCTGTTAGGTATACATAGTTCTATTGATTCTTAAAAGAAAGAGAACTTTAGTTTCAAGCTTTTCTAGGTAAGCGTACCGTATTGTACAATTGCAACTTGGTAGGGTGAGTAAATTAAATTCTTTAATTGTAATCTATGGTGGTAATACTTGCAGCTGCAAAACTATTTTAGTAAAAATTGTCTACGTAAATTTTCGAGATAAAACTTTTTAAGATATGTGGAAGCAAACAAAAATGTTACAATTCTATAAAAACACTTCGGTTTTTTTATTAGTTAATTATAATATTGTCACTACAGTAAATTAAATTGAAAAATTATTTTCTAATCATGCAAATTAATAATTTACGCGAATACTTATGATAATAGGTAAAGTGTAACAAATGTTAAATGTATTTCTATTCAAATATTGAGCTGTAAGAATATCTGTTAAATATACAATAAGACTTTACTCTGAATTTACGTTAATATATACTGTACATCTAATATATAAAATTCTCGTGTCACAATGTTCGTTCCCATACTCCTCTGAAATGACTCGATCGATTCTTATAAAATTTTATATGCATATTCAGTAGATCTGAGAATCGGTTACTATCTATTTTTTATCCACCTACATGTTAAGGGGGGTCCACCACTAAATTTTTTTCTTATTATTTAGACAATATTTTTGTTTACATTTTTGTATGATACAGCATAAAAAGTACATACAGCCCCAAATTTTCAGCTAGTATTTTATAAAAATATACTTTATAATACATAACATGAAGTATGATTAATGGTATTGAGTGATGAGTAAACTAATAATATCCAATACAGAAAGAAGTTAATATCAATAAATTGTTTGCACAGCGCCCACTCATGGTTGTTTTTTCTTTTTACCGTGGAGTTAAGGTTTTATTCTGCTTGTATGTTATGAAATCATACGTGGTACTATAGGAATTCGTTGTAACATTCACCGCTACTGCGAAGTCAATTAACTCTGAAATATGCAAATCGAGCGAATAATTCTTCTTTTATGTATTGGCGTTTGCATTCTGTCCGCTTTGCAGTAAAAAGTTTATTGCCTCGACCAGTCTGAAATTAATTAATTTTCTATTTCTCTTAATAATCTTTTAAATTATGATTGGCTATTATTTAGTATTCGATTTTTATTTATGGATTTTATTATTCAATGACGTTGTATTATCTAGGTGGAAAGGGATAATGAAGTATGACCACAGAGAGTTTTTTTAGGAAATTGTATAAAACTTAAAAGATAAAACAGCTTTAAATCTGGCTTGCACACAAATAAAAAAGTATTCTGGTGCTTTTTTCAGACGCTTAATATTTTAAATCGAACTTGATCAAATATAAATTTGAATTTAGATACGGTCAAAGTACATTTGGAGAGAAATATTCAAATATTCATATGTTAATGGCGCTGGTAATGTTAACAGCTCGAAGTGCGCATTTCAGTCCGCGAAAAGGACGTCTCTGGGCGGGATTTAATGAAATTAATTATAACATTTCGTGAAAACATTTAGCATTCGCGCTGACATGATGCATATTAAGTTTTCTCTATGAAATGTCCTGATACGCGTGAATAATGCTGGGGCTTTTGCGGGCATTACATTTATCCAAAAGCATAAAACTACTATATAAATTATATAAAAAGAATTAGTAAGAATATATTTCATTCGAATAAGGCTATAAGAAAAGATCATAAGATTTTTTAACCAATGCTGCGCTAGTAGGTAATTTTAAGAAGTATGGAATTCACACAACCTCTAAAAACGTTTGCTTATTAGCTAATTAAGCGCATTTATCATACTTGACTGCCTGATACTAGATATGCGCAATCGCTTCCAAACTAGATACACATCTACAATTAACATTAACATTAAAAAAACTTAAATATTAGGATAATAATATTGAATCTTACAACTTAATTCGACATTCGTAATAGTAATAGAAAATAGATTAAAGCCATCAAAACAATAAAACGCCACAGATTATAAACTGACTTACGATTATTAAAAAAAAAAATCCTTCTTGGTGATTGTAACGTAATTATAGAAAAGCCTGTTCTTCAAACTCCTTATTTGTTTTTTTAGGTTTACAATACAATAAGGAACGTCACAGGTTCAAGTACCTAGCTCCCAGTTTCTGTACACTGTGAATAATTTTGTTAAACTAAAGTTATTACAAACGTTCGAAATTCACATTATATTTAGCAAAGCTTTGGAGCAGTAAATGCAATAGTTGAGGTTACTGCGAATAGACTTCAATTGTTATAAGTTTAACGACTTTAAATTTCAAAACTAATTTAGCCATCTGTTTATACATCGTCTAAATAATTTCACTGGAATTTCAGAAAACTATATTGTGATATTACCTAATAATTTTGTCCTATAATTCTACCGTACCCTATAAATAATTATTTTTTAAAATTTTTGATCTATACTAAATGTTTACAGCGAGTTTTTGGTATTAATCATGATGTATGAGGCATCCCCCGTGAGTGAATCCAGCTATTAAATTATGCATCAGTCCTTTAAATTTATTAACAAATCAAACTCCCAAAGCTACGCATTAATAAAAATAATTTAGTTTTCAACATTGCTAATAATTTTTATTTATTTATAGTTGAAACAGTAACAATTTATTTTATTATCTCATATATACAATTCTCGTGTCACGGTGTTCGAACTTGAACTCCTCCGAAACGGCTCGACCGAACCTTATGAAAATTTATATAGTTA
>JAOSYY010000012.1:2831691-2843099 GCA_025727935.1 Hebomoia glaucippe | reverse complement strand
CTTAGGATTCTATCTGACAGTTAGCAATAAACCATTAGTACTTTTTCAACTGTGATCCCGTGGCAATGCGGACGTTGCAAATGTCAGACTGCTGGTGAGGCTTTCGCTGGTATTCCCTCCTAGTACTCTGTTTTCAGAGATATATAGAAGAGTGACTAGATGACCACATAGTCGTATCAGTAATGTAATGTAGTAATCGTCTTCGCCAAAAAATAAGTTTGATTATAGTTACAAGTCTAGTCATACTGTTTTATCTATAAAAAATTTAACGGTTAAATTATAAATTTTTTATTTTATGCATCTGCTCCCGAACATTACACACGAAAAATAGAAATCATATCAACTTTAGAGCATAAAACATTATTGCATGTAAACGTGTATAACATCAACTCGGGGACTTAAAAATTTTAAATTATAGTACACAAAAAGATAAAATTAAAAAAAAAATGTGGCGCGACGTGTCCATAAGCACTTGATGACAGTTAGGCAAGTAGCAAGCGAAAATAGCAATTACATCGTTCATGTTGACAATTTGATTATAATGTTGACAGAACCTGTCAACCGGACCATATAAGCTGTGGTATAGATTGGAACTTGATCTTGGAATACGAGTTAACGGCTACTGACTAATCTATAGTAATTCTAGATATACTTGTAGTATAAGAAAATGATGACGAGGTGTATATCGTACAGTTACAATTACAAATAAAGTAATTTATAACAGTACAAGTTAATTAAAATTTTGTGGGAATTAGTTAAATGTAACCCACAATAGAAGCCAACATATAATAAAACAACATAATTCAATATTTCGAAAACACGAAATCGGTTCGTGCAAGTGAAATTAAAAAACTTAAATGCTTAAATGGTAAAGTTTGTCGCGTGCACGACCGTGGTCAATTGTTATGAAAATGAAAATAAAACCAATTATTTTGTACGCTTCTGAATGTTTGTTTAATTTTTTTTTACATAGCTTGTTAGTTTGAAGAATTTACGTGAAAGAAAGAAAATCTTTATAAGTATTTGCCGCTAAAGAAGAGATTTATTTATCCTTCATTATTAACTGAGTGAGCAAAGCGACCACATTTATGGTTAGATTTGGTTTTGTCCGTGCGTGTTTGTATGTTTATTTATCCCCATTATTAAAACTATTTTGATGAGACTATTTACACGTGTACGTTGATTTTTATTTCTTTTTGAACCGGATTTGAATTGGAGGAATAGGGGCAATAAGGGGAGATTTCCAAGTCGCGTTATTAATAGACGGAAAAATTGCAGTTTAATATAATATTGAGGCAATAAATCTGCAAAACAAACACACAAGACGTAAAAATCAAGACTTGACACAAAATTACTATTTATTTTGAATGATATAAAAAAGGCTTGATAAATGATGTGTGATCATAAGATTAGTCATAATAATGAAGTGGTAGGAATTAAGTACACAATTTACGACTTTGCGACGATGTGTAATAATAAAAGTCAATGAATTGTATTAACTTTATCACAGATATGAAAGTAGTTCTCATGAGATCAAATTATCCCTTCCCTAACCAATATTATACCGTCCCGAACTTTACACAGCCACTTGGGAATCGTTATTTCGTTCTTTTATGAGATATGAAGCAAATGCGAAAAAACTTACCTGTACATATACTTTTTATAAAACCAAGGTCAGAGAAACCCCTGAGATTTACAACTATTAGGCACTAACAAAGGTTTGCACTTAATTTTTGCAAATCGTTAAAAATTACTTTGTGTACAACCCTTTCGTAGTTTATTATATAATTATGTCTATGGGATTAATTTGAAACTCGCGTCGAAACAAACAATAAACATATTCAGTGAACTTGAATGGCAAATAGGATTTTAGTCTGGGATAAAACCAGCAAAACAGAATGTATAAAATTGTAGAAAAGCCTTACCATAAGCTCCTTTCTGTGTCCACGGATTTGGTTCCCTGAGGTGCGATGTCTTATCATATCGTACATAAAGTTGTTATTATGGCACATATGTATTGGTGGCAGTTATGCAACTTGAAGTCCTCTTTCTTGAAATTACTAGTACTCTTCTCAATGCTTTTACGATACAACAATAACAATTAAAAAATGTTTAACTGTCTGTCTGTTTGTTTTGGCTAATCTTCCGAATCGCTGGATCAATTTTGCCGAAACTAATACTAGTAGATAGCTGAAGTTATAGTCCAGTTTTCGTGATTTCACTTCTATCCGCGGTTAATGTAACTATAAAGGTCGAAGCAAGGCTAGATATATCGTCATTTTTGTCTGGAACACATTGTTTAAATCCTTCTTTTAAATTACAAGATATGATTATAATGAGATCTATCCATAGACTATATTGCTCGCGGTATTACTCGTATATTCAACCAGTTTCAGTATTCAATTTGTGGTAGATTTATCGAAATTGTGTACGGGTAACCACTGAGTAAAGAAAACCGTGAGCCGTTATTTTGGTTATATTCTATGTGAATATGGAAGTAGCATTAGAAATACTCGTGGATCGAAAGCGTACCTTCCAATACTGTGGTTAAGTTGCGGCATTTCAACGGTGCCACGTTCACCTGACGATATTAGCTATTAAAAGAGAATGTTAACATAATTTTGTAATTTGATATTTTCCGTAGAAATAATCAGTAATATTTTGTCATTTTGGTCAATACTTTTCAAATTATTGCTAACCTCGTCCCACGGTTTCATCTACATCAAAGTATGTTATCAAATTAAATTTTTATGTACATAATAATGATGAAATAAAGGAAAAACAAGTTACTATTTGTAATATTTGTGAATGAAAGTTAAAATTGGCCCCGCTGTTTCAGAGATTAGCTGAAACAAATATACAAACATTTATAATTGTTATAAGTACCAAATCTAATTTTACACTGAAAAAGCTGTGTTTTGATATTACTAAGAAATACTTCATATGTGAGTAATTAGTTATACAGTCAATGAATTAATTACAGATAATTTGCCTGAATTATTTAAATATACAATCCTGAAACGTAAAAGAGGTATTTCCATTTGGAAATGTAATGATTTTGGTTCAGAACGTTCTTATGTAAACGGACCTATAAATAAATTAATGACTGAATAAATAAGAGTAGTGAAGTCACGATTTATTTCGAGGGCTCGAGTTTGTAACACTTTTACGCAACATATCTGTGGGAGGGCGATACAGAGCCTCTAATTTTATTCAATTTGTAACTTTCCAACCCGAAACTTTCCTGATGCATGACTCGAACAGTAATTTGACTTTTATTGCTTTCATTTGGAAGGATATTGAGAAGGGATCGTTGACTTAGAATAAAGTTGCCTTATTATGTAATGTAGTCTTATATTACGAGTAGGATTTATTTTCTATTTTCACGTATTAAAAGTCAATGATTTTAAGGCGTTAAGGTTAGCAACGCGTCTTCTAGATCTACTGATTTTGGAGGTATCCATGGGCGGCAGAAATCGCGTAATACAACTGACCTGTATGCTCGTTTGCCTTCCAATCGTATAAAAAAATACATTAGCTATGACATAATATATAATTTTTAACACTTGATTGTAGGTAAAAATCAGCCAGCTGACAATTATTTAATGTTGTGTTGTTGAACTATTAATTTTAAGCGACTTCAAAAACGGAGGTGGTTCCATGTTCAACTGTATGTATTTTTTATGAATGTTCATTATTTCAACAATCAGAAATTCATAGAGTAAACCAAAACGAGTATTATCTTTAAATCTATGGTTAACTGTAACCTTACTATTTTATCAACTGATACAGTGAATCTTTTTTTTATTTCTTAGATTACGTCTTTAATTTTCAAAATGTATAAATAAGATGCATTAATATAACATCAAATAGTAAGTAGTGTTAAAGCGTAAACAATATATCTTGTTCTTCCAAAACTTAATGCTAATAAATATCTTCACATATACACTAACTTAACAAGTACTTTAGGTATATATAAAATACAATACAGAGATTCTATATACCAAAAATTTTATGTAAATTAGTTAAATGTGTAACATGTTATATTTTATATTATACACTTCAACGTTGAAACTCTTGTACAGTATAAACATTTAAGGAGAAGCATGACGATTGGCAGTATTATCATTATTCGATTTCATTTCCTACGACAGCAGTGTGCACACGTCAACAAAAATCACGTGAACGTACAAATTTCCGGCAGGCATGTTCAGAAATGACAGTAATAACGCTTTGCTAGCATTATCAGCGGTATGTTACGTACTCTTGGCGAGGACCCAAGCGTCGCGGCTGTCAGGCTTCGGTCTCTAATTTTTGAAAACAACATGGCGCGGCTCCAACGGACGCCAACTGTGATAGTGAATACATTTTTAGATTTATTGTAGGCCAGTATTGTTTGCTGTGAATGGACGTTTTTCGGTCATCCTGAATTAACGTTTTTGTTTCGCGAGAACTGCAATGTGGCGATATTAAAAGCGAGGATGTATTTCTATTGTTTCATTTGTTTTCACTGTTATAAGCTTGATGTGTATGTTTGTCTGTTTGTAAGCAGTGCAGTCACGTAACGAATGGCCGGATTTTGATGCAGATTTTTGTTTGAAAGCTAACGTAATTCAGAGCTTCTCGGTTATGTTCTATCTTCGGGGATTACTTAGATGTTTTAACTTTATCACCTATGTATGGCAAGATGAAGGTTTATTAACTTATCAATGCTGAAGTCATGTTTTTTATCAGTAAATATTTCATTTATTAAGAATTATATACGTAGTAATGGAATGTAAAATATATTTTTCCAATGAAAAAAAGACGTTTATATTTAAGATATGTCAGTGTAGCCTAGTTTTCTAACTTTATGCCCTCTAAAAACAGAATAAACATTAAGATCCCTTGATACTTTGATGTACTTCAGTACCTCTTAAGACCCTTTTAATAATTCAAGAAGGGCCATCTATTTATAGTAGAAAATCTTTTTCTACCTTTATCCTATACAAAATAATATTACTTAAATACCATTGCGTAATGATTACTAAGTCGATACATTTCTAGTAAATAAGGCAAAATATTATTTTGTAACGAAGTTTATAATAATTCTCGAAGGAATGGAAAGACATAATTGCAGATTTTTGCGGTTTTATACGGAGTAATTGTATCTGTTCACGATTACATAATGGCCTACTTTACTCATTATTGTGTTAATTATCCACCCATGGGAGTCCCATTATAATCAGTTCAGCTTTTACGATGAAAAGTTGGATAAACAAGCAAAACAGAAATTTTATAAATTCTATATCTGTGAGAGGTACTAATTTACTAGTTTTCTGGAAAGGCTGTTATCACGTTTAACATAAGGTGGGTGGACCATGGAAGGCCACTCGAACGAATAAACCGTTTTTATTAGTTCATTTACTGTATAGACGAAATATACAAGTTATTAATTAACATATTGTTTTATTGTGTATCTATAAATTACTTTTTTTATACTAAATGTAATCACTATTTATTAAAGACTTAATTTTTTTGATGTTCTTCCACATGGTCTCGGAAGGAACATGGCTTCATATAAGGTCAATATTATAAATCAATTGCTCGACTTAAAACTACAGTAGTAATAATCAAAATAGCTATAATACTTTTACTGAACTACATGAAAAGCTCTTTCATTAAAAATAAACATTAAATACTTAACATATTATATATTCTATAGAAAACAAACATTTCTTGAATATTTAATATTTGAATATTGATTTCAATTATAAATAATGAAATTATATTATTTCTAAGTATAGAGTATAGGAAAATAAACTAATGTCCATTGTAAAATTCTTAACTTATTTTCCGTACAAATTCGATGCAAAATCAAGACCTCCATTTGCTCATATGAGAACTGCGAGAATCCGATTCCGATAGCAGCTCTTCATCTCCAAATGGCTTAAAATTTTATGTGCTATTTGGCACGGAATAGAAAGCGGTTCCAAGTCTGAAGCAGTCACATCGATTTCGTTTCAATAGTTATAAACTGCTACTTTTTACGACAAAAACTGTTCTGCGGCGAACATAACTGCTGCAAACGCTTTACAGAATGTTAAGGCAGTCTCAGGAAATCGCCTTTTATAAAATGTTGGAGTGCATTAGCTTACATGCTGCAGTATTTTTAAACAGCGTTCGGTGAATAGTACTTATCTGTGGTGGAAATGCTTTTGAGGCTAATCTGTTCTACTTGAGTACCTACCTACGTAACTCTTTGACATTTTGTGGCTGTGGTGCGTAATTTTAAAGGCTTTGTTTAAATATCTACACAAGTCTGTACTAATATTTTAAATTTGAAAATCACTAGTTTTCTATGTTTGTTATTCGATCACGTAAAAAGGGATTTGAATATTTGAAACTTAGTAGTTATATTAGCTCTATATAGTATATGTTTAGTTTCAAAATTAAATTTATTTTTTATGATAATTATTTAAAACTACTTTCATAATAAAACACAGAGTAATACTACATTATTGTTCTATGTGTCTATGTATATATTTATATTATCATTGCCAATATATACATAATCTACAAATTTTCAAACATCGTGAATTCAACAGCAGTGACACTTGAGCGATTATGGTCGTGATACGTGTCATCACATAAACGATGGTACACAATCCCCAACACAAGTTCAACAAGGCTTAAAATCTGTTCAAAGATATAAGGACCTAAATCACCGCTATTTATTCAGGTTTCGAACGCATATTAAAGGAACGGTGTAGCTTACTTGATGATATTTATATGAATAATACGTGAAGACAAAACTTCAGACATCTCTTTAAGGATATCCGCACGGAAGAGGGAAAGACATACTAAAGAATATATAAGACTATATATGTACAACTAAAATATATTATATCATATTTTAACGATTATTAATTTAAAAATAAATTCATACAGTAAGCATTAGAACAATATTTCCAGTCAAAGTATATCTATAAGCTAAAAGAACTTTTCAAAAACTTCTTGATATTTATGAAGTAGTTTGGAAAGAATTCGTATAGACCTACATAGTATCGTTTGTCACGCACCGGAAACGCTATAAGTTACACAAATTTCCTTTACTATGTAAATACTTAGTACCTTAGGGGTGGTTGCTGTCAATACTGTGGGGTTGTAAGCTCATCGATTTGTATTCAGGACGACGCATGAGCGTATAAACTATAAAGACTGAAATCTTAGATAGATGTACGTTGTACGTGTTTTTTGACGTAGGGAAAAGTTCTTTGTATATAGTCGGTATGAAATTTTAAAGTCCGGCAACGCATGTCCAAGGACTCCAGTCTAGTGTATGTTGATGGATGATAGTAATGAGACTTCTATGTTAATGTCAGAATAAATAAAAAATGTTATGATAAAAAAAGTTTCGTTAATACATTTAATTTAATTTTTTTTATTTAATTTTAATAACTACACTATATATATGCATAATGAGTCGAGAGTGATGGCGTCGTAGCGTTAAGTCGTTTGCCGTCACAGCATTTTGGTCGATTTTTCTGCAAAGACGCGCAAATAAAAGTTTTTCAGCAAAAATGTTAATCGATATTGTACTATCATTATTTATGTAAATATACATTGTATACAGGTTATTAGAATGAATCCGATTTTAAGTTGCAGCGAGTTATGCAATCAATATAGGATGTACAAACGCACAAAGCGCTTCATTTTACTTAAAGTAACTCGGAAGAAGTTTGAGAAGTTGAGAAACATGGACTTTGAACCCGTCCTAACAATACATTCGAGTGGAAAGTACGGGTATATTGAATAACTCGCACAGCGCCCTCGTACTGCGATAGCGCTTTACTTTTTACAAAAGAAAGTTATTTAATTAAGATTCTGTCGATACTTGGATAGGTTAAATTAAAAACAATGTGTTTTTATGACGCAACTGTTAGTTACGATAATAAGATCGTTAGTATATAAATTATTCCGTTTATAATAATGAGAATTTTAATCTGTAGATGTATGTAGACTATCTGAAATGGTCACATTTGCTAATAACAGGTGGGTTCTTGGTTTTCGAAAAAAGAAAAGTTTAATTCGATGTAACCAGAAACTAAAATTAGTAAATATCAAAACTTTTTACTTCACCCTATATTAGTGTACTATTTCTTATACATGTTGTGAATACAATGAACTGGCACGTATTGGTTCGCATTGAAATGTGGATTCTTTGACCTTTTTATGAAAATCTCTCATCGTTTTAGGCAAAATACTTTTGTTGGAACTCTTTTCCACGTACATGAAAGGCTTTTAGCGGAGGTAAACATCATTGACGCATCGCGAGCGTAGGTTAAAAACGGTGCTTTTTTGTCCCAGGCCTTTCAGAGCGAGCATTCTCCGCCGGATATGGCTATAATGGATTTTGTCTGGTTATGTTTTTAAAAGGATGCTCATATTCATTCACATACTACGTACGTGTAAAATAAATAATGGAAGCCGGAACAAATTTTCCAATAGAATTTCATCGCTTTTTCAATATTTACTGTAATAAACCTTTCGAATTTCTGTAAAGTTGACGCTTGAACTAGAACTCAGTTACGAGATTCGTTACATACAAGGTAATTGTTATACTTGCACATTATTTAAAACTTATGCCTGTTTCATTTATTTTTAAATAAAAACGAAACAATATAATTTTCTTTAACTTGAACTTTCTCGAGCATCAAACGTCATTGAACACACAGTGAATTCCTAATAACAATTAGGAATAGACCTTATTAATAATAACATTAAATGTCGTTTCTTTTCGTACAGAGAAACTTAATTGTGTTTGACTGACTGACTAATTCCGAAATTATTAGAAAATATTATATGTATACCTCCTCTTTATTATTTAAAAATAAACGTAACAAGTATAAGTTTTTAATAATGTGCAAGTATTCCCATAGAAAACAGGCAGCTACTTCGTATAACTGCGTTAACTTGTAACTCGATTGCATGGAATCTAAGAAATAATTTTATTTTAGCCAGCGGCATGCGGAATATCTCAGTAATTAACTTTACTCTCGGCTCGATGCCTCGTGTATATTTAGCGAGGTTTTTTTTATGTAATATAATTTAATTTATTCAGCAAAGTGGACATTAGAACAATCAATTAGAAGTTACTTTCAATTGCAAAACTTTATTTTTTTAGGATAAACCAAATGATAAAAAATAATATATATTTGAAGTTTCCCTATATTAGCGGATATTGTCACGTATATAAAAGGTAAAAAAAGTAATGTTCGCCGTTCACTGCGGTGAAGTCACGTCGAGTCAATTTCTAATTTTCCGCGACAACACCCCGAAGTCGTCTAATGAACGAGGCTGGGCGCACGTTTCTCGAATAAATCACATTTTTCTCTCAATGCAGCCAAGGAATTTGCTGTGAAATTACCTAGCCTTGAATTTAGTACACTAGTTAGATGACTTTTAACAGCTTAGCTTTCGAAGTATGCCATAAATCATAACATACATTATCTAATATAAAAAAATTTCGTGTCACGATGTTCGTTCCCATACTCCTCCAAAACGGCTCGACTGATTCTTATAAAATTTTATAAGCATTTAAAGTGGGTCTGAGAATCGGAATTTTTATCCCCCTAAATGTGGTCCAACCCTAATTTTTTAGTTTTATTTTTTTGATGAAGATTTTTGCTTTTATTTTTTTATGATATACCATTAAAAAATAAAAACTACCTTATATATTTATGTGGCAAAACGACGTTTGCTGAGTCAGCTAGTATAGGCCTAAATTTTTTTTTTCATTTAATCTAACAAGGCTTATTTGCGAAAAGTGTATATGTTCATAGATATATTCATGTTAAAATATATTATTATGTCACAGAAGGACGTTAAAATATATTATGACCAACTGTAACATAAAATAAAAAAATTTGTTGTAGTTTTTTGAAAAATGTCATAATTTTATCAACTGAAGAATTTTTTCTAAGTCGCCCGTGTGATATTAAAAATGTTGTTTAGTTTTTCACAACGTCTTGTAAAACGTTTGGCCAATGTGTTCGTTATAAATTGAATTCGCTTAGTGCTACAGTTTGTTTCCTATTTCAAACAACTTTCCGAACTCGAGTTGTACGAATAAATCTTGTTTCTTTCAAGTGAATTTTCATTAAATATTAACAGAACTTCATTTCACTGTTACTTTATAAACTAATTAGCTACGCCCGAAGTAAGTAGTTTCAAAATCAGTGGTTTAAAATTTAACGTGTTGCAGTAAATTAATTAAATTGAAATTTACGGGAACTTCAGAGGTTTGTACGTATAAGTCCGTATTACGGTAGGGATTATTTAAGTAAGTTCAGTGTTTTATGTGACTTGTGTTATCTAAAGTATAATTTCTGTTTTAGAAGTTATGATACACTTACATTCATTTCCTTTTAAATTGTGAAATATTTTATACCTTATATTTACTGTATTATCTACCTTTTATATCTGTGTTGTTTTCTACATTTAAAATAAAAAAAACGTTGTAGATCATGAATCCACGCTTTTTTTGACAGCCTTTCAGTCGTACGGAAGAAAAAGCTTTGTACTATCTATCAAATTTAAAATTAATACAAAAACAATTGCTTCTAACGATTATCTTAGCATATTTCAATGCTTACAAAATATTTTCAAATCTTTTCGCTTCTATCTGAATAATAGGAAGTGTAAATTCGCTTCCAAATACCTTCAAATTGTATCACTTAAAGGTTTTGCATACGACTACATAGCCAGCTTAACGATCGTAGAGATTTTCGTTAGAACTTGGTTCGGTAATTCAACCATACGGAACCTAGAAACATTGTTTTGTGATACATCCTTCAACTAATATGTTCTGAATATTAAATCCAGTAAAATTTTTAGAACATAGTATTAGTTTAGAACTAAGAAGGTAGGTAAGTACTAAGTTTTATTTAATAAACATAACACTGCTTTTCTTAAAATGTTTTAAAAAAACATTGTTTTCTATATAAATTAAATGTGAAAATTGTTTTTTAATTAAATACCTAAAAGTAGATACTCTGGAAGTAAGACAAAACGTACATAATCGGGAAAGATTAAACTTAAAGTGAGATTAAGATGTCGGATTACAAAATAGTTTCTGGAGAACAATTGTTATTTACCGCCTATTGTAGATATTTATCTAAGTAATAAGATACATTATATAAGACCTACGTTTGATATAAATACGCATTTCTTGTGTAAGAGTAGGCAGAGACTACGGCTTTCCACTTGCTACGTAAGCACTTGATATATATTTACTTACATGAGAATAGGATGTTATTCTTTAATACGTTAGCCTTGTAGCCTACTTTGTACACATAGCACATACATATATTCACATTAAACTTAACACTAACGTATATCTATTTAATTAATAATACTTATAAATA
>JAOSYY010000012.1:2809536-2826522 GCA_025727935.1 Hebomoia glaucippe | reverse complement strand
TCACTAAAAGCTAGAACGTGTTATCTATATCAACACGATAGTTGACGCCATGATACGGACTATTTAAGCCATCCTCTTATTCCTGTTAGGAATAGTTCTATTCGCGTTGACGTTTACTTAGCATACCTAATGTAAATAGATTTGAATGGAATTGATTTTGACTTTATAATATACGTTGGTCTCGGAAAATAGTTTTAGTTTACATTATAACCTTAAGAATGAAAATTAATCAATCACAGATATAAACTCATCTAAGTGACACTGGGAACAAGAGATAAAATTGATAAGCCCGTAGAATTTTTCATGATTATTTGATTTTGTTTGACAAATAAAAACTTTTATATTTAATAAGCTAAAACTTATAGTCAGTTTTATAGATATAAATCAGTAATAATTTTATACGTATAGTGTACAGAAATTATTTTCTTAACTAACTCTTAATATTAAACATACAATAGAAAAATATGTCTCCAAGAAAAATACTTAACCACGCTTTCCTAAACGAAGGTAATAAACGGAAATGATTTGTATCTACGTTCGGGCTCCACAAAAAATATGAAGCTCTTTTTTACAATCTGAAATTCTCAGCCCGTGAATTCAGTAAATTCGTTTCGGATTTATACATCATTTAAGATACGAAGTTTCGTGACGTATCCAGCTGTCACTTAGACACGCACAAGAACGTCAGACAAAAAGGAAACATCCCCTTTGGGAAAACTGAAGGCCGTTTTAGAACCCACTAGATCAGAGCATAATATCCTAACACAGTTTCTTTCGGGAAATAAAACTGTGACAGGTTTTCTTGAAGGATTACTTTCAAGGACAGTTTATTCAAATAAATGTTGTAGTAGATGTGAAATGTCTTTTACAATATAGTTTAGATACTGAAAAATATAATAAACTAGCTTCTGCGAGCGGCTTCGGTTCCTGAGATTACCGCGTTCAAACTAACAAACGGATTCTTCAGCTTTATAATATTAAGTATAGATTACCTTTTGTTCCAAGTCTATGTTAGGAGAAACTGAAATACAGGATGAAAGATAGTACACAAAACTTGTCACCTATTATTCAGAATATAAATTTAAATTTTTAAGTTTTAATAATTTAAGCAATTTAATAAATATATATTCCGGTAAACTCTGCTAACTTTTCAATCTTGTATTTTAATATAGAACTAGATTAAGACTGTGAAAAATATGAGTTTCTTTAACGGAGATAAAGCGACGTGAATTATATTAAAAGATTAAATACGAGTGAATTAGCTCAATCACGTAGTTCTGAACATTTAACTTAAAATTACAAATTTTCTTGTTAATTGTTATTGCAATCATCACTCAGAGACTATTTACAAAACTTAATTATACGGATGCGTTTACTCAGAGAGTACAGCAGGAGACTTAAAGACGTAAAGTGGATAAGTTTCAAACTCGTAAGTGTATTACGAAACTATTAGGTACCTTTCATCTCTCTGTTTAATATTCACGTTGATAGTATTAACTGGGAACTTACTATGAGCGAAGTCGTGGGCGAGAACTACCATTCATGCGATGTTGGTTGATTTTCTATCACTACAAATCCTATATACAGAAATATAACTCCATGTTAATGTATATCATAGTCTACTTTAATATCTAAACTATATTTGTTGGGTATACTAGTATGATTTCAACACATTTTTGTGTTAAACAGAATTTTAAGTCTATTTTGGTTCTCCTAAGTCTATACTGGTTGAAAATCTATAAAATTGACTTAAATGATTTGATTATACTCTTTCAAAGTTTATGAGTCAATAAAAATGTTATAATAAATCTATTATTATGATTGAATTTTATTAAAAAGCTAATAGAACTTTTTGTGTTTCGTTTAAAACATTAATTACAAATTTTGGACACGCCTGAAATTCCTATCGATATTTTGTTGTAAGGGTATTTACGCCCAAGAGGGATACTGTCTTCAAAAGGAATTTTTCCCTTCATATATCTTATTTACATGACGTGAACCGTTTTGAGTTCGTTCAAAAAATAATTTAATGCCGGCCGTGGCATCGCGAAACGTTTCAAATAAATAACTGAAAACTTTTTCAATTTTACTCCGACATCCGCAAATTGTGTTTTTCGTTTGAGTAAATCAGAAAATAAATAACAAATTTCAGCTTCTATAATAAAGAAGACGAGAATTAATTACGCTTTCTTAAACCGCTTGAGAATTCTTCGAATAATTTGAATACCGATCTCTGCTTTAATTAGCGGTTCTTATCACTCTTGTATTTCCTTTATATTATTCAAAAACTCTTGCTAAATATGACTACCGATACTACCCTGAGAAGGTTCCTGTTACACTATATACTGGATACGAAAAAAAATTATATTTTGAATTATATATTTACCCAAAACTTACGATATTTTATATAAAACCTTTAATATTTTTTAAGGTCGGTAGGTATTTGTAAACATAAATTTTTAATTATACATAAAATTTTATTTTAAGTATAATAAAATTAAAGGTGTTGCATTAATAATATTGCGTGATTAAGCACAATGAAAACAGTTTCTACAAAAGAAAGTCAACCTTAAAAGTAATTTGTTACATTATAATCCTAAGGTTATAAATGTTATGCAATTAAAGTAGTTTCGTATAAATATCTAGGTACAAAGAAAAGTTAGGTCAAAAGTGACAGTTGCCGGGCATTCTTAGGGAGTGTCGCGCAATTGAAAGCGAGCCGCCATTTTGATTTTATCCGTATGGACGCCAGCGCATCGTCCTTGCATGGAACCGTATATATTAAATTAATTAAGGACTGTTTCTTGATTCTTTAGTTATTTAAATAGTAAAAATTGATCTAAATACACCAGTGTTTAAAAATAGCTTAAGGTTTATAATTATTTTAAGTTCAATACTTTTAATTTGAAATTCCTAAAACAATAATAGTGGATAAGGATTGCGGCGAGTTTTGCATATTCATCGGTAATAAATTCAATTTTCATCGACAATTTTCATTGCGTTTGGGTTTTAGTTCATTTGCCAGCTTTCAAATGAGTTATCTCAAATCTGTATTTGTACAAGAATTTCGATTTAATGTATCGAGTTATTGTGTATTTCGAATATTTTAGATATGAAAAACGCTTACAAAACAATTGCTTTTATTTCTAATGAAATTTTATCCTTGGTTATTTTGTAATTATAGAAAATTTAAATAAGAATGTTATGTGTAATATAACAATTTCTAGCGGTTAAGTCTGTTACTCTCAGATATAATAAAACGTCCTACATACCTCTACACAGTACAGTAAGAAAATGTTTTTAAATATCGTGTTTATTTTACAATTCTCTCTTTAGATATATTCAACGATTTATGGAAAGGAAACGCAGTAAGTAAATCACAACGGCCATCTTTCCGCCACGCTTCCTCATCTTTCTCACTATAAACGATAACCAGAGATTTTTTTCAACAATGTATTGAGTTGAGAATTGTAAAAGTTTGTGAGTTTTTTGTTTAATAAATGTATCAGACATCTGAGTAGATATTTATTACGATATAAAATAATAGAAGTGAGTTTTAAATTCACAATAATATGTTCAATTTTCGTTTCAAGTAATGAAAAAAAACATTTCATTTTATATTCATCGATTTAATATTTAATATTTAAACAAAAAATAATACCGCTACATTTTATACTAAATCTTTTAAATCGTTTGTACGACAGCAAAATGTTCAATTTTGAATATTTAAATATCGATATCCGTAATTACCATGAATACATTAGGGGAATATTTTTATTCCAGTAGCACTTTATTCACATCACTTTTTACTGACTATATTCGAACAAAATCATAAGATCAAATTAGATTTAAAATATATATATTACAATTTAACAATTATTTAGTATAAAAGGATAAATCTATCTTCGAAGTCTACACTAATAAATATCATTAAAAAAATTTTGTAATATCGGAATAACTCAATGCATTATATACATATAAAAAGTATATAAAATATACGGTACTTATTACAGCAAGATTTGTCTCACTATCTATTTATTCGACTGATTACGACAGGACTTTCACTGGCAAATCATTGATATAGATAATTGGTTGTCAATTTTACTAGCAAGTGTTTGAATTTGCAAGGTTTCATTTGACCTTTAAATAAAGTTAACGAGCGTAAAATCGCATGGCGCTGCTAGTATTCAATAGAATCTAACAAAGCTAAAACTCTGTTCTAAAAATAGATAACAAGTTTAAATAGTTAACAAACGGTACAAATTGAAAAAGAGAAGTTTTCTAAACGGAACATTTCAAAAAACTCAAGCCGACAAAAACTTTGTTGTGTGACAAGTTAAAATGATCCGGGACCCTGTTTGAGCCTCAGCTTACCGATGCCGGGTTTTCGAAGCGGACTAAATTAGCTTTTAAAAATATTACTTAATTCCTATTCGATTTACTTCGTCTTTCGGGCATCAAAGAGAAGCTTAAAAAGGTTTATCGGATTTCTGTATGAAAAAATATAAATTAATAAGAAATTATATTAGTTTATTATTTGTGATACTTTTAAAAACAATTTATTGCTAAAATTAATTTCTTTCATTGTTTCTTGACTGAACTTTAATTATGACGTGATTGTATAACTATACGATACGATATAATATTACGTCATGGCAGAATAAATATTTAATTAAACTTGAATCTAGAACATATTATTTGTAGTAGCGAAGCTCATGTTTATTGTAGAGTTTGCATACGTAATGAGGCCTTAGATGCAAGCTTGCAAGCCTTTTGATATCATACAGAAATGTGAGAGTTTCTATAAGCTCGGATATTAAATTGTATTGTTGTTACTTCGAAGTTTTAATACTAACAAATAATTTTTCATATTAAAATAGAAATTGAATTGATAAGCGTTTACCAGTAACTGGTAGCATAGAAAGATTATAAACAAGGTACTTTTTGCCTCACGCAATAAAATAATTTTATTAGATAAGGCTTTTCGAATAAAACCAGTTACTTTCGGTAAATATGTAAACAAGGATCATTTACTACAGTAGATATATTTGGAGATAAATAAAGTCTTTGATAAATGATCGCCCTTGATGGAAATTTATTTTTATGTCTAGTTTGAAATAGATAGAAAGGAAATGTTGTCAGAAATAATAGTTATATCAATAAAATTTGTTATTTGAACGTTCATTCTCGTCTAGAGAGCTGTTACTATTTATTGCCAAAAACAGTTCTTATAATAGAAACAATTGAATCCTTTTATTTATAGGTATATATCGTCAGAAATGTTATAGCTTTGACTTACGTGAAAAGTACATTTACCTCATATTTTTATAGGAATTTAACTGTTTCTTAGACCTGACCTAAAGAACCACTGAAATGACTGGTCATTGTAGGTACAATTACATTTTAATCATCAACAATTATTGGGGTTATGAATATCTACAATTATGATAAACAAGTATTAAAAAGTTATTTATTCGAATTTTAGATTGGAACATAATATTTTTTTATAATTTATGTAAATAACTACATGTATGGAACAATATCAGTTTTAATTTGTATATTCGTAGTTTTAAAACAATTACTGCAGGGAGTGAAATAACAAGTGTTTTAGGTCATCTGCAACTCGCCTAAGCCGCTTTCTACGAAATATCTTTAAGCTGCAAAACAGAATATGCAGACGCTGAACGCTGAACCACGCTACGCGCTACGTCAGTTCGTAGCTGTTATACGTAGCGCGCGGACGTACGTAGCATCTCGTAGCACTACGAAAATCGCGCCGCTGCGTTATGTTCGATCGTGCATTATACACAAAAAGTAAACAAAAAGTGATATGAGTTGTGCGTCCCCAAGCGCAGTGTTGCGATACGCCTTATTACTATTGACGTTCTTTGTGTCGTGCGCCTTCATAGCCAGTGTAGTGTGGTTGTTACGCACTAACAGTTCAGGCAGTCAATATGAGAATTATTACTTGTCGAGAATTAATATAAGTTTGCGAGGAGAAAGCGACAATATTTCAGCGCCACCGCCTCCGGATCATTATAAAGACTTGATTAAAATAGAAATTGCTATGAGACGCGTTGAAGAGAACAGTAGAAGATTGAAAGAGTACACAAAGTCATTGTTATGGGATAATAAAGACAAGTCACTGTGGTGTGTTTTGTTCAAAGACAGTGATAGAACGATGGATAAGCCGACGTCTCGGGAGAAAAATAGGCATTCTGTTGATGAGGATTACATCCGCGTACTGAGGAAACAGAAAATGAGAGAGGCTGTAATTCATCTTAGACATCACGGTATACATCACAGGCGACGTCCGGACGCAATGCCTATACCATATATCAAATAAATAATGTACAAACACTTAATATCAGATGTTAACGTGTTAAAGTTCATTCCTCTGCCTGTTTGTGTTTTAGTTATGAATTTTATATAATACAGAACCTTTATTTTATATGCATGCGCCATGTTGTTGCTTAGTTATTAGAACTATGTGTTTTTTTGTGTCAAACTAAAGACCAATAAGCTTTTAATACAAATTTTGTGTATATTATGAACTTATTGTAAAGCCTTACAGTTCTAGGTTTCGCTAAGAAAATTTATGCGAATTTTGTTAAAACAGCTGAGACCGTATAGTACTTTTGCAGTATAGTTATTAAATTATTCTTAAAATAATTATTTATAACATTAGCTACCAACTAAATGTGAGTTAACTTAGAAGTGTAAGGCTAAGCTAATGCATAATATTTTTACATAGGACGCTACATTTTTTTTATTCTAATTAGTATAGGATGGTAAATTAATGAGTAAGAAATCTTAAATTTTTTTGTATACAATTGTTTGTTAGTTTATTTGAAATTACTATAATTTTAATATGGCGGATTTATCAAATGTAAAATATCATCTTTTATTTTTTTATATGATAAGAAGGCAAACGAACATACAGTTCACCAATACTAAGCGATTTCTGTAGCCTATGGATACCTCGAAGATCAAGAAGATCTAGAAGACGACTTTTTATTTCGAGTATTCGGAAAGCCATAGACTGAAATCGGAACGCGCACAGCCCTTCACGACTTCTTCATCAATGAATATGATTGTATAATTTTCAGTCTGTCGTCGTAAGTAATAAACAATGTTGATGATAAATAAACGAAATTATTGTAAGGTTAAGTTCTATATTCTTAGAAAGTTTTTGTGTTTATATTTATGTTAAGCTTATAAGATATCTTTGGTAATCTGAATCGCGATGGAGCTAGACCCTATTAAGTATTTATAAATGTATATAAGAATTAATTAAGTATCCCTAATGTATAACTGTAAATATATTTTTGTATAATTGTATATAGAGCACAATTTATGAAGCACTGTTTGTTGACTTCAGACAATATTTGAATAAATTATCAAAAATTCATACGACCTTTTTTGTAGTTCCATCATGAATTTCAAATTTAAAATATATTATCTATTGCCGTTGGATTTTGAAAAGTATAACGTGAAGTAGTAACATCATTGAAGTAGGTTCTGCCAGTTTCCTCAAGCTACTAATAGATTTACAAGACCTTCGTTCAACAGACTATATTGTTTGTTCGAGATCGTTTATCTTACGAGTTATATGACCTTGTATGATCAAGGATAAATTTTCTTGCTAGGCGTCCATAAGAGACTTTTATACTTGACTCTACTTTTTTTAAACCTCTATAAGAAATATATTACCGTAGATGCGAATAACGTTTTATATTACATAGACAATTAAAAAACATATTAAATCTCATTGTTATAAATTTACGTTTATCCAAGTTTTTAAATAATGTCTCAACAACTAAAGCACTTAATAAGTAATCGCATCTCACGCGACCGTATCATAGGATTGAGGAAATGAATTTGCCAGTTGCAGTGATAAGCCAAGTAGGTATCTATCTCGTAGACGGCGGGAGGATGGGTAAGGGGATAGGTCTTCGGTATGGGGTTAGATCGAAGGATGAAAGTAATTAAAATTGAAACTGTAGTGTATAATTACTATGGCTATAATACTACCAGTAAACTTTTCATATAACTCATTGTGGAAAGCTACGAAAACGTATAGTCCAGACTTAACTATTTTCTCATATTGACGTTAATAATTTGTAATGATGATATTATTTATTAAAAAAATACATATGTGAGATTCATTTTAATGATTTTATTAAACTATAGAACATAATAAATAAACAGAAAAAGAGTGATTAACATTAATTGAGTAAAATAGAAAACGTAGGATATATTTCATAAAGCTTCTAGATCGCGTACGTGAACTAATCGCTGGCAACGAGGCAATAAGCTCATTTGTACTTCTCTCACGTACTGTGTATATTGCGTCGCAGTATGTTATATTACAAAGCTGTCAGTACTGTATGTCATCTACTGGAAGCGTTTTCAGTTAATTATTGTTTAATAAGAACTCAGATTGGATCACTGTAGCATGTTCGGTTCGTCTGTATATAAAATACTCGTCCCACAATGGTTTTTTGTCAATCTTCTGAGAAAAAGTTCGACAGTGTTTTATGAAATTTTAGATCTATATAAGGAAGGCCTGAGAATCGGTTGTAGTCTATTTTTTAGGGACCTGTTAATTTTTTATTTAAAAGTGTGGCAATGAAAAATTCACAAAAACTATTTAAACTAAACTTTCACCACTGTTACATCAACACCCATACTTAAAAGTCTATACGTATAGACTTTTAAGTTACGATAAAAATATACGGAGAACAATCAACTTGAAGAACTAAATAAAGAAAGCTAAATTAATCTAACTGGGAAATTTTAAGCAAATTAATGCATGTTGTGACAATAATTTTCAACTTACATATTGATTAATTATTGCATAAATTACACAATAAAAATTATAGAATATTATATAACAAGTGGCCACATAAATTTTATTTTATGTTCCTTTTAAGATATAAGAAATATATAAGGGCTTTATTGATAAGAAATAAGGTTTTTTAGATACAATAAGAGTCTTGATTTTAAGCGTATAAGCTGAACGAACCCGGGCTGGGTCTATTAGTAATTGAACATAATTTCTAACTCATGCGATTGACGTTTCACCGAGTGGCTTGACGTATAGATGATGGATGGCGCGCTAATACAAAGTAAATGAACCTCTTTTGAAAAGTCCGGGGTGCGGAAAAACGTGAAATGTCTCGCCGTGACTCGGCGAAGGTGTCGGAAAGTGTGCCGAGTTAATTATGCTTTTATTATAATTTATAGCACGTAATTTCAAATCCTTTTAGTTAAAGCTGAAAAGTAATAAAATTATGGCATCATTTAATGGGACGTTTACACTATGTAACTAAAAGTTGAGAGTTTGCAAGTTTTGGGAAAGTCTCTGGGACTAGTCATTAGTTTTAATGATGATATAAAAACGTGAATTCAATTTTGTGTTACTTGGATAGTGCCAGATTATCTCTTTTAAATATGCCATTAAAATATTTAAGTTAGCTGATTTATTTTTATAACAATAAACAAAAATGGTCTCTGAATATTTTTCTTGTCAATCAAGTTAGCTAATATTAGAAGATTGCTTTGTCATGATATATTTAACGGTATACCATGACATTTACATAAACATTAGTGAGGAAATGTGCCTCTGTGTATGCTAAATATAAAACTTTAATATAATATTCTTTGTACGGAATATTATACGTTGTGGCGCAAAAAATTAGTTGTTACAGCTGCGTAATGTCATTTGCTTTTTCATGTCTGCAGTGACATTAAAATTACGTTATAATTATTATACTGTTGGAATGTTGTATATATTTAGCAACAAAATCTTCATAGTTATCCTATTTTAAATGATTTGGCCAATTGGATGAAAGTCTTATCTAAGCAGGAAGATAATATTCTAAATAGACGACAAAATCTAACGGACCGGGTACAGTGATATCCGGGTTTTGCGATAGACCGCCGGCTCTGACTGTCAGATTATGTTATGTAAACCTTTAAACTTTTGTACTAAATGGTCGCTCGTAAAATTTTGAATCCTTATGCTAGCCCTATATAAGTCTGAATTCATGGGAAAAATTTAATTTTGTGGATATTTTGCCTTTAAAGGCACAATTGTATTTAGAGTTTTAATATAATAAGGTCGAAAACAGTTTTAAACACAAAATATCTTTCTATACTAATATCATAAATCTGAAGAGTTTGTTTGTTTGAACGCGCTAATCTTAGGAACCGGCGGTCCGATTTGATAAATTCGTTCAGTGGTGGATAGTACATTTACGAAGGACGGCTATATTATATTTTAAAAAATTTGTAACCTTACTACAAGTACACTAAGGTAAAAATCGAAACGCGGGCGTAGCCGCTGGCAGAAGCTAGGTAGGAATAAAATTGTGCTCGTAAATATTTTATAGAGGAATTATTGAAACTACAATAGATTAATAATTATAATATATATACAATAATGTAATTATTGTTATATTATGATATAATAATTACATACAGTACAATACCTTAGCCAACGCAAAGGATGCATAACAGTTTTTATAAAGCAATGATTGTTTTAACATAGACAATTATCGTCTGTAATTCGAAATTAACGATAACGGGGGTCTGTATGAAAAAATTTCTTGTAAGATATTAAGTAAATGAGTCAATAAATAAGCTACAGTTCCATTTTTAAATAGGTTATAGGACTTAATCGTACTTAGTGCCTTGAAAGATTCTTTGTTCTACTCATTAAAATCAGCGCTCAACAAATTTGTTTGCCCTTTAGCAGAGCCAACAGTGAGATAATATTGACAATCCCTTGTATACATTACGTAGTTAGAAGCTTGTTATTCTGTGTAAATGTATATCGTCATTGTACGCCCATAACAGGTGTGCCTCAAATTGCCAGATCTCGCCTTCCTGTCCCAAATACAACTGTCGGACCCTTGTCACCTTCTAATTATACATTACCACTTTCATTTGCTCACCTCGCTTCAAAATGTGAGCCTTGATAAATATTTTCCTCTTGAAGTACATAGTAGCACCTACCATTTACGGTAACCACTAGGGTTCCGTAGCGAAATTGTTTACGCCTTTGTCCGTTTATAAGACAAATGTATAGTGAATGTTTTATAACATTGTACATATTTAATATATTTAGTGTTGGTACAAAAGCCCTTTATGCAAGATTCCGACTCGTACTTGGTCGTTTGACTTTAGGTCTACGTAATACTGTCTTATTAAGTCTTATAAATAAGGCCCTGTTATGTTATATACAGATAGGTAATTTCTATACACATTATTTATTATTACGCAATAGAAAAATGTCTGTTTTTGGATTTTTAGCTGAATGTTGATAAAAACACAGCTAAGATTTTTAGTACAGATAATCGACAAAATATTAGAAAATCTTATTCAATTCAATAATAGGCTTTAAATAGATTATTTATAAACGAAGAAGCAATTTACTATCGGTAATGAAATGAAAAATGTCGACCTTATAAAGGATATTTAATAACAAAGTTTCTCAGTATTCAGGTCACCGGGAAACGTCTCATAAACGCTGTGTATGTGAGATTGTTTGAGCTTTGCAACAAGGTGTATATATATATAATTACTATTCCTTGAATTATGATTCATGAGGAAATTAATTTTCCACGAAATAATTATTACTGCATTCACATACTATGTTTAGTGCAATCGCGATGGCAATTGTAATAGCAAAATTTGTTTTAAACGAATTGTTAGGTAAAGTATCATATATGCGTCTTAGTAAATGAGTTACGTTAAGACTTTTTAACCTTCTTGAATAAATGAAACAACTTGACCTGTTCACACGTCTCGCGTAAAACGAATCTCCATATGTTGGAGGATTGCCAGAGAATGGAATAAATTAATATACGATGCCAAAAACCTTATGAAACCTAATTATTATATCTGCATTTTCTTATTAAATTTATTTATAGCGAATAATGAAAGATTTTATTTTGAGTATAAAATTGATCTATCTTATTTTAGATTTAAATTTATTAGGTCAGAGTATATCCCTTAAAAAATTACATTTACTACGGGCACAAATATCACACTCAGAAATAAAACCATTATCATACTCCTGGTTCATTTAAAAATAAATGAAAACCCATTTTATATTCACGCTAATGCAACATTTCATATATATCTTTGTATATATAAATTATTCTATGCCACTTTACTACTTTATTTAACGCTCATATTCCTTTTCTAATTTAATTGTTAAACATATTTTGAGGATGCTTCTCTCATCTATAACTTTTAATTATTGTATTGTCTATATCTTGATTTATTATGTTTCCTTAAATAAATAAATAAAAAATACCTTCAAGAAAAAAATATAATTAAGTAAATAAACTAAGATATATTAAAGAATTATCCCAAACGTTGAACCCAAACCGGTGTTAAAGTTGATATTCTCAAGGGAAATTGAAAAGATACGGGAAGGGTCGTATCAGATTGGAACTATTACTTGTAACATTACTGTTTAGACTCTTATAGATATTTAGGAGGAAAGTAATGGTTATAAGACTCCATTTAGACGTGTAAGGTGCGGACTGACGACCAACGACCCCGGACAAGTATTAGTTATCCATCTCTCTGGGGAATACCGCACAGTGATTTCCATTATTACACGATCTTTTATTATTCTTTTCACGATAAGAAACCAAGTTTTTTATTAATACTCACATAAAACGTAACTCTAATAACAATATCTCTTGAATGTTATGGAATAGTTTAAACAAAAAAATTGGATGAAAATTACATTTATATGTTAGTGATTTCGTTTGCGATTCGTGCTACTGGGAAACCTCACGTCAGGAGATATAATGAAAACTAGATCTGTAATAAATTAAAGTTTGCAATTTAAATCAAATTCTCCTTAATCGGATTGAAGCGTGTTTAGTTTCGGGGTTTAATTAAAGGTACAAAGGGGACACCGTAAGCCAGTTTTGTAAAAACCTAGCGTGTCATAGCAGATCTAGATTATCAAGAAATAAACACAGCAACACCTGTTTTATCATCTTTAAACATCCGTATAAAGCTGGCGAAACGTCGTTACAATAATTTTTCTCAAATAAATCTTTATACATTTGCAACTCCATATATTTAATAACATTAGTTTGTTTGCAATTTCGAAATATTAGTGTTTTTCTAAATACATATGAATGTGAACGTACGGTAGTTAGCTACGTAAAAATAAAGTTAGAATTTTTTATTTGTTTGTTTCAACTAATCTTTGAAACAGATAGACCAATTGTAATGGGCTCATCACTTGTAGATAGCAAAGTAAAATTTGCAAGTATATTAATTACTATCATCGTATGCAAAATTAACACGGTGCCTGCTAGTTAAAAAATTAATATGTTTTAGTCTGATTAAATGAATATTTCAAAGGAATCTCTTTATACCCCTTCGATATATTGCTATAATTTTAAATAGTTTAATATTAATAATTAATATTCTAATGTAATTACTAGCTAAAATATGAAGGTATGTTAAAACTGTTTTACTTTGAAGTTAGTTCGAAATTAATAGCAAGAAAAATAATAGTTAGTGTATCGTACGTTGACAATTCCCTTGAATAACGTATCATTATGCAGGCATCATTAAATATTATCGCGGTTTTCAAATGAAAATTCATTTTCCGCCATCGATTTTCGCGTTAGCCTTTAATTTTCTAAGCTAACTGTTTATTTCATGTAGCAGAAATATTAGAAGGTTGTTGAGCTAAATGTTATATAGATACGATAAATTTAAATATATGTTTAATACCTTTTTTAATTCAGTATTTTCGTAAAATTTTACATATATTAAATTATCAGTTAAACTATGCATTGCTTTTATTTTTATTCGTAGAGGTAACAAGTATATGAAGTAAAGTTAACGTTTGTAGAAGAAAGATTACAGAATTTAAAATTGCGTTATGAAAATAAGAATTTCTAGTTAGAAATAAGTTAATATTTCTATCGGGAAATTTTAAAAGTGAACGGCTTCAGAATAAGTAATCGCGGAGTCTTTCATCGAAGATAAATGATTTTGTAATTTCTCTAAGGGTGTTAAGTCGATGAAGCCATTTTTCCTTACAGCACTGCTAGAAAATGACATAAAGATTGATGTATATTTTAGCTCTATGGATAGGCGAACGAAGGCTGAATAAAATGGAGGCTTTATATTGGCTTCAACTTTAAAACTACAAAGATCGAAATATTTTCCATGAGACAAGGAAGTGGCTGAGATATTAATATTTATTTAGCTTCATGCGAATATTAAATAATGCATTATATTTACAGCTAGCTCTAATATAAATATCTAATGTATTGTTTAAAAACAAATTGTTTTTGGAAAACATCTGAGATGTCTTTTGTTTTTATAGCCTAATGCCATTGTCAATGATACCATGATATAACTGGAAGTGGACAAACCTCACTACTGTGGGCAAGTGAGTACTTGATGTGGTGAAAGCTAAAAGGGGGAGCAATGCGTGGAGCAAGGGCCCTTACTCGTAAATGAACTATACATGAGACTAGTGAAATGAATCTGTATAAGTACTAATATGGCTGACTTTCATTTGTTTTAATTTATTTAATCAAAGGCTTTCGTTTCATTATCTATACTTATATAATATAATATTGCATAATATTATAAAGAGGAAATATTTGATTGTTTTTTGTTTGTTTGTTTGCATTGATTAGGCTCCTTAACTACTTGACCGATTTGAAAAATTCTTTCATTGTTAATAAGCTACACTATCTCCGATGAACATAGGCTATATAAAATTTTCAAAAAAAAATTGGAATCCTTACTAAAAGTCTAATAATGAGTAAAAATCGACATATACTCAAGCAAAGCCGCTGGCAGAATATTCAATACTTTACTATGGTCTTGGTACTATAAAGTAGTATTCTACATTTAAAACTCGTGTTTCAATACTTACAGTTATATTGTTACAAAAGCAAATTATTAATCGTCTTGGAAATATTTAGGGTCAACATTTTTCGATAACATCATATTAATAAATATTTTTCCCGTAGGCGTTCAGCTTTCAGAGCAACGCTAAAGAAATTAAGATCGTTAACTAGAGTTAATACTTGGCGGACTTCGACGTGGCGACAATTCAAGGCTGGAGAAATTAATTTTGAAGAGTTTTATCGTGAATAAAGGGTTTCATTTATTATATTTTCTGTTGCGTGTTATTAGAACTCATTACCTACAGTACCCATATAGAAAGTTTTTGCTTATGTTAAATATTCAATATTATTATTTTATGGTCTGTAAGTTCCTGCTACTTACGGAATATATATTATATTATATTAGAGTATTTAATCTTAGCTATCTCTACTGCAAAATTTATCAAACAGTTCAGGATTTATACCGGAAAGTATACCACAAAAATCTGGTGTGTGTGGTTGTAAGATAACAAGTAATATGGGGATTTTTTAATTTTTTTTTATATACGGCTAACGAGCCATTACCGTCGCCCATGGACGCCAGCAAGAACCCTGGTCTTGGAGGCGTTTTGCCAGCCTTTCAAAAAGGACTATTTCTTTCATAAAAGCCACCATATCGGAAAGGTTCCGAAAAACCTCTGGCGAAAGCTGAGTTGAATTTTGTTTATTGACAAGTTATATAAATATTTAAGTCAGTTGCAATTAAATTATATAGTAACTTTTGCAAGCGGCTTTCCTCGAGTTAATTTTGATTTTTACACTTTGCGTTAAGTTATTGGGGTTTTAGAAAGGATCCCAAATTTTTTTGAAAATATAAAATAACCTATTGCCGTTCTCGATATATGTACTATCCAAGACTTAAAAATCGGACCAGTGGTTCCTGAGATTAGCGCGTTCAAATTGATATACATATATATGTAACTAATATATGACTCTGTGAAGAGTTTAGATTACATAATAAAGCCATTAGGATAACGGACAAAACAGTTTCTACATCGTATAATAACACGATATTTCATTAACGTCCTAGAATAATCATTACACGAATTTAATCCTTTAGCACCTAATAAAAATACGGTGAGCAGTTTAATTAAACTCCTTATTTAAATTAAGCAGTAACACAACACCTATTAAAACTCGACCCCAATTTGATGCAGCCCTATCAACGTTAAATTGTATAATAAATATCTTTAAAAGCTTTCTCAAGTTGGTAATTGTACCGTTTTTCGAATAACAGCGGAATGCAATTTCAGGACATTGTAGCTATTAACTGTTATGACGGTACAGCTTAGGCCCTCGGTGTGTTGGCTGATTGAAACCAAGCTGTCATAGATATTTATCAGGCCCTACGTTTTTAGTCTTCTTGTTATAATCTTTTAAATCACGGTTTAATAAGTTTATTACATGCTAAAGCTAAATGGATAAACTGTTGCTTAAATTGAACGATATTTATTCAAGTATTATAAAGCTGAAGAGTTTCTTTGTTTGTTTAAACGCGCTTATTTCGGGAAACTCTGGGCCGATTTGAACGATTCTTTCAGTGTTGGATAGTATATATGTATATATTATGTTTAAAATAGGCATATATAAAATAAAAATAGGAGATATGGTATGAAACTTATCCAGAAATAATATTGTCGACAGCTGGAAGTGGATGACAGAATTGAAATTAAACATGAGCGATGCCACTGGCAGAAGCTAGTACATTATAATAACTCTGAACAAACTCGTCTGTTTGTTTGAACGCTTTAATCTTAGAAACTGCTGATTTGCTGCACTGTTTAAATAGTTAAAACTACAAAAAATTGTGTATGATGGGATTTTTGCTCTTAAAAAGTTCAGAGAAAAAACCAGTTGTAGCATTGTATGTCTATCTTTTTAGATTAGTACTAGCTGACCCAGCAAACGTCGTTTTGCCACATAAATAATATACTCGTATATAGGATTGTATATATTTCTATATGCTGTATCATAAAAAAATAGAAATTAAAAATTTTGTCTAAAAAATAAAAAATAATTTAGGGGTGGACTA